>OX451398.1:21171109-21204450 GCA_949629135.1 Eremobia ochroleuca
CATTAGTCCGCGCTCGAACGTTCTCGATGCGAAACGTCAAACGAAATGTAAAAAACTGTAAAAACTACACAAAAAAAAATTGATTCAAAAACTTAAAAAACACGCTTTAATTGCAAATCGAACTAAAAATCAGAAAATAGCTTTTAATTTATATTTTATTCAACTGTTATAAAAAGTACACTAACTCAATATGTTTTAATAATTTTCAAAAATTCTGAGATAGAAATAAAGTTATGAAAAGAAAATTAATTTCATTGTAGTTAAAAAAGCGTGGGGTGCTTTTTATCATATTTCTATACTAACTCTACGTTTACAAATAACTAGTAATTATAAATTTACAACACTCAATATCCAGCACCCCACGCTTTTTTACAATAAAATTAATTTTAAAAACACGCAATGAAAATTAAAATTATCGATATTTTCACTTGTCGCTCAACTTCGTTGTAGGGTCGCTATTCTCATTTTTCTGACAAATAAAGCAAATAGTGTTGTAAGTATGTACACACAGGTTGTACCTACAGTTGTTTTCGATTCTAATCGATTTTGGAAACAGAGGAACGATAATGTTTGTGTTGGTATTCTGTGACATGTAAATTATTTTTATTACTGCAGTGTTTCAATTTAGTGATTCTGTTTAGAATACTGTTAATTTAATTTATTATTAATTAATTTAATTTATTATTATTATTCATATTAATTAATACAGATTTCAAAGTGATCCCAAAGTTAAAGAGAAATGGATTGAAGCGACGGGGCATGAAAATTGGTTCCCAACACGATATAGTCGAATTTGCTCTGTTAATTTTAATGAAGGCAGCTTTACGGAAGCAAAAAAGTTTTGACACCTGACTACAAATGCAATACCTATTGATGTATTAAAGGCGTTAACTAATGCAGCCGTGCGATTCTGTACCCATCTTACCGTGAAAGCCTGGGTGAAGTGAGCGTGGAGTGAGCTGTCATTCGCTAGGGATTAATACTATTAAGTGCTCACTTCACTTATGATTTCACGGTGAGATTTTTACACAATCGAGCGGGTGGAGTTAGTGGATTGACTTTAGACTCGAATTTACTGGCATCGTTCTCTATAACCTAAAATTCTCAATTTTTTTATAGAAATCAGTAGATGTTGTCGTATTGTTTAGGGCGGGAGATCCGATGTAAAAGTGTTCACGTAATCGAATCTTTTCCTGGTTTTTTTGTTAGAATTTTAGTATTAAAGAATGGTGCCAGTAAATAGAACTTTTTTGCTTCTTTTTCTTTTGCAAATGGTGGAAAATATAACAGACTCTGATTTTAGGAAAGAAAAATAAAATAATAATAAAAGAAAATAAAAATTAACTGTATGATGAGTTGTTAGAATGTGAGGTATGTGTGTGTGTGATGAGTAAGTGTGGTGTGTGTGTGCGCGTAGTAAGATAGTACAGGATGTAATATTTATGATAAAATCATCACTGTAACTCACCCAACAGAAGATCCTCAGTGTTATTGTAATCTAGACTTTGGAGATAATCTCTAAGTACAGTTTGGCATTTATATTTGGGGCACGAAAAAATATTTAGTTAACTTTTTGTTTAGGATGTTGTAGATTTTAGTGCTTATAACATAGAACTGACGTTTGGCAAAGGCAGTTCTATGTCGTTCGTGAGGAAAAATATTGTGCTTAAGTCTGCCAGACGGTTCCTTTGGGGGGCGTGCAGAGTGTTTGCGTAGGGTAGACTGGAGCACATAGAGTTGCCTGACTGTAAGTACCTTACAATCGGAATAAAGCTGCACAGTGGGATACCTACGTGGAAGAGAGAACATCACCTTAAGGACAGCTCTCTGGGCTCTCTCTAGGCGAATAAATACATTTTGTATGGCACACCTCCATACGGGCAAGCAGTACATTAGGACAGAGCGGCATAGGGCAAAGTACACAAGTTTAAGCGTTTCACTATCAGCAGAATTTCGCAACTTCCTGAAGACATAGTTTGCGTATGCGGGACGTGACCTTGACTATATGAGGGTTCCAGTTTAGATGCTGGTCAATAATTACTCCCAAATATCTTACACAAGCGGAATTAGTAAGGAGGAGGCAGCTGCACGGCATTAGGGAATCACAAGTGTGTCTTAGGGTAAGGCTGTTTGAGGGGCACAGATTTGATCTAAGAGCAAAGGGAACGTAAACCGTATTATCAACGTTTAAGGTGAGCAAGTTGTCGGACAAACATTTCATCATGGAAGAAAGTGTAGCCTCGGCGTTTTGGAAAGTCTGGGGCCAGTCATAGGCATCTATAACAAGAGGTGTATCGTCCGCATACGTAAAGATCTTGCAGTTTTCAAGAGGGAGTTTGCAGAGTTCATTTATGTAAATGAGAAAGAAAGTGGGTCCAGGATGCTGTCTTGCGGGACGCCGTATGTGATTGGCAGCTCATCACTTACATGGTGGCCGATTTTATTTTATTTATTTAATAAATAAATAATTTTAACTTTTTGGGTACGACCACTGAGATAGTCTGCGAAGATTTTCAGTGGGTGTCCACGTATTCCAATATTTTCCATTTTACTCAAAAGGGTGGGTGCAGAAACGGTGTCAAATGCCTTTGAAAGGTCAAGGAAAATTCCTAGGCACTTGCGTTTTCTATGTAGCGTCCTAGCTACGTGATTAGATAAGTCCATAACTGCGTCTTCGGTACTTACTCCATTTCTAAACCCGTATTGGTTATTGGCTAAGATATTGTTCGTCTCGAGAAAACTGGTCAGATTCTTATTCAATACGCGTTCTAAAATCTTTGACATTGCGGTCAAAATCGAAATTGGACGGTAGTTGTTGACATCGCCTTTGCACCCAGATTTATGATTGGGGTAAACTGCTGCTTTTTTAAACGCCGTCGGGAAAACACCCGTACCTATACACAAATTATAGACGTGTGTAATAATCAGAACCTATATACATCTCGAGGCCTTTATTATTTTAGACGGTATACAGTCTAAGCCAGTAGCACAGTCAGTCCTGAGACCCAAAATATTGGAGTCGACATCGTCTTCGGTCACTTCAAGAAGGACCATTGAGCTACACGACTGTGAATTATTCGCCACACAATTGGGCACCGTTGACGTTGCTTTAAATTTAGACGCCAAACTACTGCCTACGTTAGCAAAAAAGTTGTTGACGTGGTTAAGCGAAGATTTAGGATTATCTAATAGATGTAACAAATCAAAAGAAGGAAAACACTGAGTATGAAGATCTGAGACTTTCTTAATAACGTCCCAAGTAGCCTTAATATTATTTTTCGCATTACGAAACTGTTCTTTTTCATACGCGCGTTTAAGTTTTCTCAGAATCGAATTACAGAAATTGCGATGGCGAGTGTATGTGATTTTCAATATTTCATTATTTACCGACTTTTTGAATTTGATATGCATGCGGTTACGGTGCCGTATACAGCGGAGTAGCCCAGGCGTAATCCAGGGTTTTAAATTACGCTCTCTTCTTAATAATAATAATAAATAATAATAATAATCTTTATTGATCTCGTTTAAAGTATTGCAGTACAGGGGTATATCAATTATACATGGTAAAATTAGAGATTTGCTACAATCGTAGTGGGTACAGTTCTGATCTCCTAACTAGGTTACAGTATAACCTGTGTGAAGGAGTGACAGTTCCGATCCCCCATGGATTACAGCACTTGAGTAATTTTAACTATTTACGTACATATTTATTTTACTGCTACAAAAGTATAATGTGACTAAATGTAAGCAAAGAGAAGTGAAAAGAAAAACATAAAGAAAAATGTTTTTCCTTTGTTAAATTTAAAGTATGGTAACAAAAAAAAAATCTTTGAGTGAGAATAATTTCAAAAATAATACGACTATGTGACTAAAACTAATTCATGTTTATGAGTGCGTGGTGGATGAGTATGTGTGTATGTGTGTGTGTGTGTGTGTGTGTGTGTGTGTGTGTGTGTGTGGATTTGTGGGTGAATGTGTGTGTATGTGTGAGAGAGTGCCATTTACTTACCCTTAAGTAAGAATTTTTTCTGTTTCCTCATATGTGTAGCCCAGAAGAAATGATTTAACCATTTTCTTACAATTATAGTATGTTAAACCGTATACCGGACAATGTTTATTTATTTTGTTGTATAAAGAAGGGCCAAGATAATAAAAGAATCTTTTAGCGAAAGTGGAACGTGCACGTGGGAGAGTACAAATGATGTCTTTTCTTCGTTTATTGATTGTCCTATATGGCGTTCTTCTGTGTTGTAGGAGAATTGCTTGCATGATAAAGTGTTGTCTTACGTTTATAATATTCCACTTACTATACAATTCATTGGTAGGGAATATGATAGGGCGAAAGGTAGCAACTTTCAATACTGCTCTATGTGCTATCTCTAATGGCTTTATAATCGTTTTAGCAGCACCTCCCCAACATGAAATACAATACGTGACAACCGACTGGCATAAAGCAAAATAGACATTACGTATAACAGTTTGATTAGCAATTTTTCGAAGTATTTTAAAAATGAATATAAGTTTACGGACTCTGCCTGTGAGAATGTTGGTATGGGACTTAAAGTTTAGACTTTTATCCAAAGTTACACCAAGATATTTTATTTGATCTACAGAAGTTAGTGAAGGACAGTTGCAAGGAGTTTGGTATTGTTTATTGCAAGAGTGAGCTATTAGAGTTATTGGTATGCGTGGTTGTGAGGCTGAACTGATTGAGTATGTAAGGAAGTTGGTTTTGGTTGAGTTTAATGTAAGGGTGTGATCATTGAGCCAGCATAGTGCTGTATTAAATGCGAGTTGTGCTCTCATTTCTAGTTGAGACCATGTTTCAGCTACAACTGTTATCGCGGTATCATCCGCGAATGATATTATGTTACCATATCGGATATCGAGATCGCATAGCTCATTAATGAAGATAAGAAAGAGCGTTGGCCCAAGTATACTTCCCTGGGGCACACCGTAATAAATAGGAAGTTCATTACCATTGTAACTATTTATACTGACAAATTGCGAACGATTGGTTAGGTAGCTTTTAAACAAATCTAGTTGAACACCTCTGACACCCACTCCTTCAAGTTTTAATAAGAGAGTAGAGACGGGGACAGTGTCGAACGCTTTTGCAAGGTCTAAGAATATGGTTAGGACTTTTTTATTGTTATTCATATTTTGTACCACGTGATTAGTTAATTCGTGGACTGCATCACATGTTGAAAAATTTCTGCGAAAGCCGAACTGGTGAGTTGATATTAGCTTATAGTTTTCCAAGTAATTAACTAATCTCTTATTAATTAAACGTTCGAGCACCTTAGATAATGCAGTAAGGACTGTTATGGGTCGTTAATTATTAGGTAAAGTCCCGTCCCCTCCCTTGAAAATTGGATGAATAATTGCCTTTTTAAAAGAAGTAGGGAAGACAGCAGTGTCGAAACAAATATTAAATATATGGCATAGGATGCATAGGATGGGCGCCAGTAGGGTGGAGTATTTTTTTAGGATATAGGGCGATATACCATCCCATCCAGTAGCAGCGTTGGTCCGTAGAGAGTATATAGTTGAAATGATTTCATCACTGTCGGTATGTTCTAGGACGAAAGATGAGGGGGGTGTAATTTTGTGTACCGGATAAGAGGGTGCCATTCGTTGTAGGGGTGTTGTTCTGATATTGTCAGCAAGGTTTTTGCCAACATTGACGAAAAAGGAGTTCACTTTGTCGCAGCATTCTATCGGTGAGGATGAAGTCGTTAATAGTTGTATTGAGGTATTAGGTCATCCCACTTCCAGTGTCATATTTTTTTATTATTATTAATTTACAAAAACTGACTACTATACTATACAATGTGGGGAGGACAATAAGATCATAAATGAAACTTCGTATAAGTCATGATATTCCCAACCTGCACACAAAAAAATCAAATGAATATATCCAGTAGTTTAGCCACAGGACATTATTTTTCATTTTAAGTATTTTCTACATGATGTATTGTAAACAGGAAAGCACGCGAAGGTTAATGACACACTTTGCCAGCTCGCTAACAAGTAATCTGTGTCGCTACTTCAAAAACCTACGCCTTTTCTTTAAAAAAAACCTACTGCTTTACTTTATGCCTGAGCCCTAAGAGTCATAAAAGCGTGTCATCACAACTAGATTAAAAAAAAATGCATGCAGAAGTTATTACTTCCTGTTACGCACTCATGTCAATCGCAAAATATGTATGTGCGAAAGAGATAGGTAAGTTTGCTTGTTTTTACTTTGCTTTCTTGTCGAAACCTGCAAGTTACGCGGTCAGTGTGTCACCGGACTTCCTTCCTGCCTGTGACGCGTTTTGTTCCGCTCTGGAATTTCAGATGCGCCCGCGCCCGTTTGAAGTCGCCACGCGAGGGTTATCGTATCTTTGTTGTTGTGTTGTGCGCAATTTGACGCTTTGTTTTAATAGTGACAGGACACATAACGTATTATAGGTACTTAGTTAAATAGCTAAGTAAACTTTGCGAAATTAGACGCTTAATACTAAGTATTAAATTAATTAACCTTTAAACACCAAGTCTTGGTGTTTAAAGGTTTTATGATTAAATAATCATGCCTCGTTACAATTACACAGCTTCGGAGTACACCGATATGATTTTAATTTATGGGGAGTGTCACGGAAATGCCGCTTTAGCTGTACGGACATATCGTGAGAGGTATGGGAATACTCGTATGTGTCCGACCCACGGGCGCACTATTGTACAAGCTGTCCAGAGGATACGGGAAAATAAGTCCTTGATCCCGCACACGACGTAGATGGTGCTCCTCCACGTGCAAATGTGATTCCAGACGAAAGAGTTATTAATTATTATGATCGCAATCCGACGTCCAGTCTGCGTCATGCAGGTCGACATTTTCGAGTAAATCACAAAACTATTCAAAAAGTTTTGAAACGTGACAAACGCAGACCTTATAAGTACAAGAAAGTACAAGCATTGTTACCTAGAGATATGCCAATAAGAGAAACTTTCTGTCGCTGGTTAGAAACCAAATATCTCGAGAATCCTGGCTTCCTGTACAATGTGATGTGGACTGACGAGAGTACATTCACAAGGAATGGTTTATGGAACCGACAGAACCTTCGGTACTGGAGCCGCGTGAATCCGCATCTAGTACGGGAGACTTCGCACCAGTACAGATTTGCTGTCAATGTGTGGGCTGGCATACACAGAAATAACATTATTGGTCCGGTATTTATTGATGGCAATTTAAATGCTGTAAAGTTCATTGAACTCCTCGACGGATCCGTTTCCGAGTACACGGACGAACTTTCGCTGGACGTCTACAGACAGATGTGGTACCAGTTAGACGGAGCACCAGCTCATTCAGTGGTGTCTGCAAGAGAGCGTTTGACTCAAATATTCGGACAGCAGTGGATTGGCCGTTTTGGACCAGTGCGGTGGCCAGCGAGGTCACCAGATCTCACGCCCCTGGATTTCTTCCTGTGGGGTCACATAAAGAATGAGGTATACTCAACAGAAGTTAATACCGTTGAGGAATTAAAAAATAGAATAATAATATCTTTTAATAAATTGAAAGAAATGGCTGCTAATGGTGACCTATTATCAAGAGTGAGAAATAACATTAGACGTCGGTGTAGTTTGTGTATTCAAGAACACGGCGGACATATTGAAAATAAAAAAAATTAATGACTGGCGACATAATTAAGTGATCGAAGTGATTGTGAATAATAAATTGATTAGTGAATAACTCGTGTGTGAATGATGCCCGACTATTTGGTTAATAATCTGTGATTTGATTTGTGTAATTGAGCATTAATAATAATATTAATAATGGCGCCAAAACATTACGTCGCTGCGTCGGTTGTCGCCGGGAAAACCCCGCGAGCGGCCGCGCGCTACCTCGCGCTTTGTCAATGAATGAAACCACGGGGCGCGCAGCATTGCCATTCTTACCGCAGGTCAGTGTCCCAATTTTGTAATGGTGTTTTATTTTGTTTGCAGTTTTGAGCTATTTAGTTTGTTAGACAAAATAGTTTTTTTTTATTTCGATGTTCGGATATATTTGATAGTTTACAAATGTTTCTATAAACTAATATTGCCAGTGTTTTCATTTATGATCTTATTGTCCTCCCCACATTGTATAACCTTGTGACACTAATCAATAATCTCCACCACTATTAATCACTCGCTCCCAGACTGCTGGCAAATCTTGAACACCATTTAAAGTACCGCTTTCATTTAATTCATCAATAATGCTCTTTAGTTTAATATCTAACTCCTTTTTGCTATTGTATCGAGTACCCGACAATTTCCTCTTCACATGCCCAAAACAATTGAAATCACAAGGATTCATATCCGGGGAATATGGCGGCTGAATAATTTCAATCCATCTTTTATCTTCAATTAAATTCTGAACTATTTTTGATTTGTGCGGTCTGGCGTTATCATGTAAAATTATAGGACTCGTTATATGATGTTCGGCTGCCCAAATAGGAATATTTTCTTCTAAAAATAACTTATATCGCTCTCCAGTCATAGTTGTATTTTCATCATAAGTTCTCCAAAAAGCAATGCCTCTGACATCCATAGCTACTATTAGTAGTATTTTTCGTTCATGTAGCTCTGCACGTGGTAAATGTTAAGCTGAAGTGCCCGGTTCCACCCAACATCGTGACTGATGTCTTTGACGAGGAGTATAAAATTCGACCCAAGTTTCATCAAGGCATATGAATCTATTAAGTATATTTTTCTTAGGGCGATACCACGATAAATGGCTACGCGCAGTTTCATAACGAAACTCCTTCTTATCCGTGTTCAGAGTGTGGGGCACCCACACTGCACTTTTATTGACCAGATATAAATCCTCCGTGAGTACTCTATGTATAGTGGAATGAGGAATGTTAAGTTGAGTGGAGAGATCACTGACACTGACCCTACGTGACTGACGAAGTGCTTCCTTGATTTTGTCCCTTGCTTCTAATCTAGTCGATGATAATGATCGAGGTGCTCGCGGCTCATCTTCAGCTGTGGTTCTTCCTTGTTTGTACATTTCAAGCCATCGCTGTACGGTTCTTTTATTTAAGGCGTTACGACCAACACACTTTACCAGTAAGTCGTGCGCAACTCCTCCAGAGTAGTTGAGTAAAGCACAAAACTTTAGAAATATACGTTGCTCCACTACATTAATAGATTTTTTTAAATCTTCCATTTGAAATCAATGCACGTCTTGACAATACAACACACCAAATTAAACTAACATGATTGTACAAGTCAACACATGTATTAACTATTGCATACCATTGCGCAATACATAAACATTGGAAATAAAAAATATGACACTGGAAGTGGGATGACCTAATATTATTGTGTTTCTTCTTGGAACTGTTTGTACCCGTTCTGTGCCTCCCCTGTAATTTATTGACACCCAAAGTTGTGTTTTTGTGTTGAACAATATTTCTAAACCTTTACATTATAATTTACTATTCTGCGGTGCGATTCTGTAACCAACTCACCGTGAAAACTTAGGTGAATTGAACGTGGAGAGAGCTGTCAGTGTCATCCCACCTGATACTAGGGATTGACCAAGCATACATTTACAATCATAATCGAGATTTTAATATTTTTGATAATTTTATATAATTTCAACGCTAGTAAGTATTTTAGTTGTCAAAGCATTGCTATGTTGTGGTTTTGAAATAAAATAGTAAAACAGAAACTCAGAATCTCAATGTTGTTTTTTATTTTACTTTATAAGCCTAGCCTAAACACAAATTCAGTCACACAACTCACACACACATACGTATCAGAAATTAATCAACACTCAAATTTAATCGCACACACATACTTATCAGGAGATCAACACTACGCAAATTCAGTCACGTACACGTACCTCCCAGGAATTGAACCTTACACTGAAAAACCCAACTTTACCTTCACAAACTTACAGAGGTAAGTTTGTGAAGAGAGGTGTGTGTTGTGTTTGTATTTAGAGAAATAACCAGTTTACTTGTTCTGTATTACTCGGATTTAGTTCTGATTTAATTCCCGTGTTTGAGCACCTCAGTCTACAAGCTGTGACAAAATTATTAATTCTTGTTAAAAATGATGAATATTGATCAAGTATGCCAGGAAATAGATAACGTTTCTATTGCTGATGGTTATACGTGTACTCCGGAACTATGCCGAGATTTTATAGGACAGAGTTTTCGGGGATTTCGTATTATACATATAAACATCAGGAGTATAAAAAAGAATCTAGATCAATTTGTTGCCATGTTAACACTAACGAATGTTAAATTTGATTTTATTATACTAACAGAATGCTGGTTGCAGGTTGCGGGTTATATCCCTGTCTTACAGGGCTATACTTCGCATTCTACAACCAACAACCCAATAAAAAACGACGGCGTCGTAATTTACGTCAAACACTCTATTAACTGTACCACACATGAACCCTTATTTTCGGATGCCAACTGTCTAGTAATATGCTATAATAACACAGCTATAATAGCAGTTTATCGTTCTCCATCTTATCTAAACCCAACTAATTTCTTTTCTAGTTTAAATGATACAATAACATCCGTTAAATCTCATAACAACATCATGCTCATCGGTGATATTAATATTGATATCAAACCCGGAAACAATGATCGTCATTCAGACGATTATTATTTAACACAGTCTCCCGACAAGGATAGACAATTGTCTGGATCATGTCATGATGAAGACTAAATCACCTGCAAAGGTCCTTGTGCTGGACACCCACGTTACTGATCACCTTCCTGTTGTTGTTTTCCTAGAGACTAATAATGAAAATGCATCCCCACCAAAAAAAACCTCTCTACGATATGACTATGACGACATAAAAACAGAAATTAAGTAATCTTGATTTTACTCCTATTTTCAGCACCACCGACCCAAACCAAGCAACAAATATTTTAATTGCCAATATTCAAGCTGTCATAGTAAAGCATACTAAGATTGTTCAGAGACCTAATAGAAAAACTGTTAAAAAACCCTGGATGACTGCTGGCTTAGTACGATGCCTCCGAAATCGCGACAAAATGCACCGACGGGTCAGTAAGTCCCCCACCAATCTAATATTAAAAACGACATACACGCGGTACCGCAATTTCTGTAATTCCCTACTTAAAAAATTAAAACGAGCCTATGAAAAAGCTGAACTTAAAAAGGCAAATAACAACCCGAGTGCTACGTGAAAAATAATCAAATCAATCACACACAGTAATCAACAAAGACACTCTCCTAATGCCCTATACAATCTTCCGTCGCAGCGTTCTCGTTAGTAAGGTCCGTAACGGATAATATAGATAAAAAACGCTCTGTTTCAGTAATCTTTCTAGATATGAGCAGGGCTTTTGATCTTGTTAACCACAATACACTCCTAGATAAATGTGAGCGCTACGGTATCAGAGGTCCAGCATTAGAATGGCTGAAAGTTATCTCAGCCATAGACAAAAGTGTGTTGAAGTATCCCGTATTGATGATAAACTTGTTGCAATGGTATATAAATCTTTATTTAGACACAATGGGTCCAGAGTGCCCCAAGGAAGCATCCTTGGGCCTCTTTTCTTCCTTTTATATATTAACGACTTGCCAAATATAACAAATCATAAGTGCGTACTATTTGCAGATGACGTGTCAGTAATAATACCGGAAAATAACAAAAAAATACATGAACAAGAAGTAAATGAAACTATCAAAGTTATAATTAATTGGCTAAACGAAAACAACTTAAAAATAAATTTATCTAAAACAAAATTCATTCAATTTGCAAACTACAAACAAAACCCCGCAAAAAATATTTTAAATCATAATAACCAAATAATTAATATAAAATACTATAAAGTTCTTAGGTCTAACACTAGATGAAAATTGTAATTGGGGAATACACATTGACAACATATGTAAAAAAATAAACAGATTTGTATACGCACTAAAAGAACTACGCAAAACAGCGAATGAAGAAGCTGCACTCAACGCCTATCACGGCTACGTAGCGTCTGTGTTGAGATACGGCTTACTCCTATGGGGTAACTTATCACACATACAAAGAACTTTCATAGCGCAAAAAAAATGCTTGCGAGCAGTAACTAGGACGCCTCCATACGAGAGCTGTAGACCAATTTTTAAAAAGCTAAAGGTTCTAACTCTATCTTCTACTTACATTTTAGAAATAACCATATTTGTCAAGAAAAACTCTCACTTCTTCTCCACAGTAGCCGAAAACAATAGGTTTGCAAAAAGAGGGTGGGGACCAAGTTAAAAAACCAATTTTGTAATAGCACTCTCCACTACAGAAACAGCTACCTACCTTATGTCCATTAAAATTTATAACCATATTCCAAGGTAATAAGAGAGCTACCATTTCATTTTTACAAAAAAAAATCTAAAAAATTGGCTTCTCCAAAATAATTTTTACACGCTAAAAGAATTTTTTGAACACAAGTAGGTAAATAATATAAATATATACATTTTTTTAATAAAGTAGATTTATTTACTTGTATAATAGAAATGTTATTATTGTTGTGTTTTTATTTTATATTGTATATTAGAGTATAATGTCCATATTATAAGTTTTTTGTATTGTTTATTAGAGTATAAGTAGAATAGTTAGGTTTTTATATCCACGTGTACGTTAGGTTCACATTGTTAATATTCGTATGCCGCTATTAGCGGCGGATGTGTCCTGAACTTATCCATATATACCAACCAACTTTGTAGATACCTACCATATCCAACGAATAAATGTCTTTGTCTTTGTCTTTGTCGCGCCTATCGTATCGGTTAATAATGCCAATAAATATTTTGTTAACGTTGGAACAAACCTTGCATGAAAATTGTCTACTGTCTCACCATCCGTTTATTCATCTTCTTCCTCATCTCCAGTTAACTCTTTGGTCATTCCACTGGTTAACGAAGCACTTGTAATAAGCACTTTTCATAGACTACGTAGCGACTGTGCAGTTGGGTGGGACAACATCCCAGCTTGTATAATAAAACAATCTAGCTGTATTCTGGCTCTTCCTATTGCCCATATTTGTAACTGTGCCGTCAATTCGGGTGTTTTCCCAAAAGCTTTCAAGCGTGCTATTATTCATCCAGTGTACAAAGGCAAAGCTAAGGATGACGTTTCCAATTATCGGCCAATTTCAGTCCTTAGCTCCTTATCTAAAATTTTAGAACGAATCCTCAACACCAATCTGACAAAATTTCTTTGTAAAAACAATTTAATTGCTGTAAATCAATACGGATTTCGGTCAGGAATTGCCACAGAAGATGCTGTCTCTGATTTCACCAATACCCTGATTGATAGATTGGATAGACGCCTTAACCCTACAGTGCATGATTTTTCTTATCGGCTTAAAAAAAATACATAAAACAATACATAACTCAATAGAAACGTAATGTTTTTGTGCATGGCACATCATGCATTATAATGTTAATATGTGTTACGTAGTATCAATGAAATTACAAGATTACACGTAAAATGACAAATATGAACATGAACCTTACCTCTACTAATTATTTCGACCTTGAAAATTCTATCATTTTAATTTTATAATTTTTTTGCGATTATTATACGCCGCTCGTTAATCGCATTCAAAGTACCTACCGATTTGAAGAAAACATAAATAAATGATTATCTACAGATCTATCCAAAATATATGGTACTAAATTCGAAACTCAAATACATAATAGTTAATCTTGTCAACACTAGATCATGCTACTTAGATCGATTTTTAAAATATAAGACATTTTTCGGTATGTCCCATATGTGGGACACTATGCACTGTAGGGTTAAATGCTATGGTACCTTCTTAGATCTGAATAAGGCCTTTGATACGGTGTCTATTCCCAGACTGGTGGCCAAAATGGAGCATATAGGAGTGCATGGTGTGGCTCTAGATATTTACAAAGATTATCTCAGCGGGCGTAGCCAATGTGTTAAAATAGATTCTGTTCTTAGTGACGAAGAATTTATCGGCTACGGTATACCTCAAGGCAGTATCTTGGGTCCCACGCTCTTTCAAATATACATAAATGACCTCTGTCAACTTTCCCTTCCCCATTGTGACATCTTTACCTACGCCGACGACACAGCACTGTTGATATCCGACGTGACCCGGGACAGGGTTAAACAAACCACTGAACTAACCTTGCGAACAATTATGGACTGGCTTTCCACTAATCTACTGACGCTTAATATTTCAAAGACCAAAGTAATTCAGTTTAAACCACCGAATTCACCAAAACCGACAATGAACTCGGATAAAATAATAGCACATATTTGTCACGACCACTCTCCTTGCAATTGCAATTGCCTCGACATGGTCCCAAGTATCAAATATTTAGGTGTTTATATCGATGAGAGGCTGGATTGGCGCATCCATACGGATGCTCTATGCTCCCGGCTTCGTAAATTAATTAATTTATTTAAAGAGCTCAGACATGCGGCGGACATTGAAACAGCAGTACTAGTTTACCGCTCACTATGCGAGTCGATCATTACTTACTGCATCCCGGTATGGGGCGGTACCTTCAAAACAGGGAGGAACGAGCTCAGCGGGCTGTTCTCAAAGTTATTTATTTCCGTAAAAGGGACTACCCCACAGCTCAGTTGTACTCAGAAGCCCAAGTACTAACGGTGAGGAAATTATACCTACGTCCTGCGCTCTATCTTGCGGCGACATTCCACGATGCCACTAGATAGTAAGCTATGTAATCGGCGGATTGGCTTTCCTATCTATGAGTCTGTCCAATGTCGTACTGCACTTGCGCGACGACACTATCGTTTCCAAAGCACACTAATGTACAGACGCCAGCACATCACGGTAAACTCTATACATATCTATAACTACAACGCGCCATATAGTGTTAGAAAGAAAGTATCCTGTGCATGATTGGTGGAGTTTTCAACGTTTCTAAAATTGACCAATGGTTGCACAGACAGAATTGAGAGCCAATGAGCGCCGCCGCGCATCCGCCACCGCTTCCGAGTTTATCCGATCCTTCACGAACTTAAACGAATACGTCAGTTGCGACACAGCCACGCGTCAGTCAGTTGGACCAGTTGGACTTTGGAGTCGTAGTACTGTGTTTTCGAGAAATTTAAAGTTCGGTAACAATAGAAAAAGTAATTGTGTCTCATTAGTTACTGTTGTTGTGTTTTAATTTATAATACGTGCGGATCTTATAATATTACGGCGCCTTAGTTGACGCAAATTCAAAGGCAGCGCTTCGATTGATATCGAGATGACAGATATAACCGGTGAGTAGTATTTTTGTAAATACAATTTTTAAATTAAAAAAAACAAAGGCTAGTAAGTGTTGAAAAAATGTGTCAATGGTGTTTTTATATAGAATTTTCGAATTAAGCTAACAGAAGGCATAGTAAGTATCGTAAGTGAAAGTTCAAATTCAGGGTTATACTTAAGTAAACAGAATTCGATGAATTATTGTTTTTGATTCCATTTTGTCATGAAACATTCTAAACAAAAGTTAATTAATCCAGTAGGTAATGATTGGATTTTAAAGTAAATGATGTGGGAGTCAATACGGACTATTACTGTTTTATTAAGATTTGAATATCTAATTAAAGTGTTTTGTATTGTTCTAATTAGTTTAATTTATTATTAGTTTTCGTATTCGTATTAATCTGATATATTAACGTAGAATATTTGAGAATTTTAATGTTCAAGAATAATCTACACTAATATTATAAAGAGGACAGATTTGATTGTTTGTTTGTATTGAATAGGCTCCGAAACTACTGGAACGATTTAAAAATTTGTTTTACTATTAGAAGCCGAAATTATCCCTGATACTGAACATAGGCTACTTTTTATTGCGGGAAAATGCTTCATTCTTATGGGAAAACGGGTAATAGGACAACGGGTAGTGTGAATTATCCTTCCATACTTATCTTTTTCACATAAATTCTAAACGACTGAACCGATTGGGTTCAAATTTTATATGGGTATGTATTTCGATGGTTTCCTGGATTATTTTAAAAATACAATTGGATCCGGAAGGTGACGCTGCTGTGGTATGTCAACTACTAAAGGGCTTGACCGATTGGGTTGAAATTTTGTATGTGTATTTCCATGGTTTCACAGACAGGAATGTATTAAGCCTACCTAATCTGTCTTTCTATACATATATAAATAAACCAATTACAGTAGCTATGTTATTACAGGGCCGTAGCTAGACTTGAATTTAAGGTAGGGCAACTGGTGTTACAGGTAGGGCGGAAGTAAAAATGATATTTGATCTGTTCTAGTTTGCACCGCACCAAACTTGTAATAGCAGTTCGATCACGGTGGTGGCAGAAGTAACTGGTGCTTATAGCACAGGAGTCCTCCTAGTTTAAACCCAGTTGCATTTTGTCTTGTATCTTGCCATAGAACTACAATAGCTTAATTTAATAAGGTTCAAAACTTGTAATAGGTTTAAGTCTAGAACAAATAAATATTGTATATTGTTTAGTCAATCGATTTTTGGCTTTCTTAACTTTTGTCACTTAATACTTAATTGTCGGCGATGCTATACAGGCTGACTTTAAAATTTAAGGTAAGGACCAACATAGTCCTTAGGATTTTAGAGGCTAAGTGATTCCCGTTCCATAGACTGTAATACGAACAAATCTTGCACACATATTTCAAATGCCATCTATGAGCAGAATAAAGAATTTATGTATATTATGATTGTAAAATGCCGTGGTTAATTTGGAATAATTTAGATGTCATTATAAGCTAGTATTTTTTTTCCGTCATAACTTAGTTCATGGTGTTTTCTTAAGGTAGGGCATTAGTGTTTGAAGGTAGGGCATTGCCCCACAATGCAGGCTACGGCCCTGCATTATTAGCAACATATTTTTAACACATTGAACGCTGTGGTGGTCACCGGTGACCACCACTGACCACCACTGAACTTTCCATATGGGCTGACGCTGATTCGCGATTTCGGCAAATTTTACACGTTATATTTTATTGGCTCATACGGTTCAAAATAGTCAAAAACCCCACTCCAAATAATTATTTCTTATTACTATTCAAAGAATTAACTAAAATAATTGCTGTCGCTCACCGGTGACCACCACATGGCGTTCAATGTGTTAAACGCCGGGAATTCCGAATTCTACGCAATCGAAGTTGCGGGCAGATGCTAGTTGTAAATAATTACGTAATTTGAAAACGAGTTTTTTTTTGTTTATAGGAATATTTGCGAGATTTTAGTCAAATGACAGGATTATGTTCAAAACTGAGATTCCCGTTTGAATTATGTAAATCGGTCCACGGCTTTAAGAAATAGAAAGAATCTTCTTATTAGTATTGAAATTGACAAAATTTTCTTTGTTTTAGGGTCTCAGGGGCACGGATACCTGCTGGAACATGGTGGCCGGCATGAAGGACAGACTGGACACTGTTTTAGACGCGCAAGGTGGTCCGACCAAATATTAAATATATTTACATAATATATATTATGAATCTATTGTTAAGTATTACAACGTGGCGCTACAATAGTGACATTAATTTAACACACGGGTAGGGCTAGTGCCCATTAATTATATCAATTATGATAGGTTAAAATAATTCGTAAATTGGAAAAAAAATGTTTTCAAAGTAACTAAACTTGGGATTATCAAACACTCATTCATGAAGTTATTGTTCTATGCCAGCTAGTAAACTTTAACAGATTAATCATTTTCATGCATACTTTAGCCAGGCTCCGAACATTGGATGATGACGTGCCAGGCGCGTCACGGGCCTATACATCAAGGATGACGCACCCTGGACCCCTGTGATGTTTTATGCGTATTTCGCAGTGAGAAAAAGTTTTCTGTGTGCTTCGATTCGCATTCGTTGGTATTCTACGCAAATATGGCATCACAAGGTAGGATTTATTCATTTTAGTAAAAATGTTTGGGGGTCGTCAACATTTTTGTAAATTTATTTGTATTAGGTAATTTGTTTGTATTAATAAATATATTATTTGATGATGGATGGAGAGGGAGAGGAAGGCCAAAGAAAAGATGGATGGATGGTGTGAAGAATGACATAAAAGACAAAGGAGTAAATGATGCCATAACGTCTAACAGGGAAGAATGGAAAAAGACGTGTTGCGCCGACCCCAAATAAAATGGGACAAGGGCAGGAAGATGATGATGAATAAACGTATTATTTGTAAATAATAAGCAAGGAGACGATTTTTTTTCTGAACGCAGTCAGGCATTATTACCAGAATAAGAATATCAGGAAGATAAGAATAAAGATTTTTTTTTTTTCGAATGGAGTCAATCGATTTTACATATTTCAAAGAAGCGTAAATTCGTGAGACCTTGTAATAGTCGAGATAAAAATTATAATTCAGACACGAGCACTGAAGAAATTATGGGTGCTGAAGAAGTGAAAAAAAGAATGTGAGAAAAAGAAAAGAGAGTTAACCCTTAAATGCATAATGTTGCCATATGGCAACGAAGTACGTCAATTATTTTTTTTAAGAATGTGATAGCTGTGAGTTTCTAAACGCACCTCTTTTTGTCAAAACAATATATACACTCTATGAATATTAATATTATTGTATAATTATTATATATTTATTATCTAAATTCTATAGATAAATACCTATACAATAGCATTTTTTGCAATACCATAAAATAAATCATGCATTTAAGGGTTAAAAGTAAGAATATCTAAGGATGAACCTAAGTCAGACCCTGGTTGTTGTGCCGCAAAAAAATATTTTAAAACATCATCTGCCTATCCTTTTCCCAAAACAAAGCATTGTTCTCAAAAGATTTAAAAACGGAACTGATACACTATACGAACTGCCAGTTAAATTTTACTGAAACTGATTTATTATTGTGTTTTTATTTTTTATTACTGTGATTTTATATTACTATCACGTCTATTTTTGAAAATAGTATAATACGAGTAAAAGAGAGTACGCTTACAAATGTAGCAAACTAGTGGTGAAAATATTAACCCTTATCCACCTACCATCGCGGTCCCGGAGACCGCAACGTATTTTTTTTTTGCATTCAAATATTTCGATGTGTAAGGGCCCTTTACGGCAAGATCCCGTTTTTTGCAGGTACGGTTTTTTTACAGGATCCCGTTTAATAGTCTACGTGTTTAAATATATACAACGTGTCCCAGAAATCAACGTCAAGCCGAAAACGGGCAATAGGCCAAGTCGTGACAGCTATTAGAAAAATATAAAAAAAAATCTTGGTCATGTACTTTTCGAATTATAAGCATTCAAAAATAAATCTCAAAAAGTGACACCCTGTGATGATTTTTCAAGTCCTGTGACTACATTATTAACATTTCGGTAGTTTTTTTCTCTGTGATCTAACCATGAATAACCCTTCTGTAAATTACAGTTAAAAGTTAAAACGTAACTGCCTCAGTTTTAAATTAAATGTTAGATTTTTGCCCAATATTGAATTCAAAATAATGACATCACCCAACTTTAAACGACTGTACTGAAAAAAAAATCTACTACACTATTTTGGCAAGTAACTTTAAAAGATGGCGCGTTTAATCAGGATTCCAAAATGGTATAACACATACTAATTGCTACTTCTTAATTGAGAAAAAACATTTTTTTTTATGAAGCCGTATTTCATAAAAGTTCGATTGAGACGAAGAGTGACGTTATTTTGACTAGTGTGAGCGAGAAAGATTCATTTTAGCTAATGTGAGGTGACGCTACTTTGACAAGTGGGAGCGAGATAGATAGTGACGCTACTTTTATCTAACTAAGAGGGAGACGGTTATTCATGGTTACATCACAGAGAAAAAAACTACCGAAATGTTAATAATGTAGTCACAGGACTTGAAAAACCATCACAGGGTGTCACTTTTTGAGATTTATTTTTGAATGCTTATAATTCGAAAAGTACATGACCAAGATTTTTTTTTATATTTTTCTAATAGCTGTCACGACTTGGCCTATTGCCCGTTTTCGGCTTGACGTTGATTTCTGGGACACGTTGTATATTCACACAAGCATCCTGTTTATAGTATCCGGAAAACAAGATGTTTGTGTATATTTAAACACGTACACTACTAAACGGGATCCTGCAAAAAACCGTATCTGCAAAGGACTGCACGTCTATAATTATAGGGTGACTGGTAATTAATGGCCGATACTTAAACTTAAACACATGATTGTACTCATCATTACACACAACTTTTACTATGGGACCAAATCCGAAATAGCGAAAAAAAATCAGCTGTTCCCTACATTTATGTTCGTACGAGTCGTCAAAATGTAGGGAACAGCTGATTTTTTTTTTCGTCATTTCACTTTTTGTCCCATTATAAAACTTGTTTGTTGTCATGAGTAGAATCATGTGTTTAAGTATCGTTCACTAATTACCAGTCATCCTATATACCTTTTCTACACATGCTTTATTTAGGAAAAAACAGTAGTCACAAAATGCGTGTGTGTAATGAAAGTAAACTTACCTTATCCTTTATTTGCTAGTTGCCGTTGCAGTCTCAGGGACCGGTGGTAGGTGGAAACGGGTTAAAAATATATACAACGTGTAACGTTAAATGCGCAAAACCTGAAAATAGTTTGATCAGAATAACGAGCAGAATTAATTAAACCACTTTTTAATATAGGTCACATTTTCCAAAAAATCTTCATTAAAAACGTTGCCGTGTCTATTTATTAATAGGTCAAGCAACCCAATGTCAGCACGGCAAAGCGGCCCGGTGACGACTCCTCCCGCGATAAAGCGTCGTCGCAGACGCAAGAAACGATCAGAATGGCCAGTAAAACTAAAACAGCAAATAAAACCTATACAATTTTTTTAATAACTTGTTTTCTCTCTGAAATATGTCAATTCAATTAAAAATCAGTTGAGGGGTCTGAGGTTTTGCGCATTTAACGTTACACGTTGTATATCTTAGTTTATCTGTTACAAACAATCGTCTTTTTATTATATTAGTTTAAAAATTAGTAGATAATATGCAAAATAAAGATATAAAAGTATGTATATTTAAATTTTACATTATCTATAGCTATTAGAGTTTAAGTTATGTAAGTAACTTTTTATTTATCGTTTATTCCCGGTCGTCCCCACCCGGTCGTCCCCACTGGGTACGAGCGGGAAAAAAAAGTTTCGTTTCTCCCCAGTGGTGACGATTGGAACTTTTTATTTCCCACTTGTTCCGCTATAGACCGAGATTCAAAATGCAGTAATGGAGATTTCAACAAGAGATTTCATGGATTGTTAAAATGTTTTAATTACGACTTTCTGAGCAAGAGTGAACAATGTTTTTGATTAAAAATAATTTAGGCAATTAGTGTCCTTCCCCAGGCTTCAAACTATCTCCATATTTTTCATCACAATTGCCCAGCGGTTAGGCCTCGAAGGCGTAACAGACAGACAAAGTTACTTTCGCATTTATAATATTAGTGTGGATAATTCTTCTAATTATAAATACGTGATAAAGATAATATAATAATTAATACTGTTAATCAAAATTGTATACTTCTTTTCGCACCATTGTTGTATTCGAGATTTTTTCCTTTACTGTTCTTAGTGATAATTTAAGGTAGGGCTGTCACCTACTGGCGACATAGCACGACAAGGGATTTTAGCAGTGGTCTCGAACCTACCGATTTTTCGGTATTTCTACCGATATGGGCTCACATAATTTATAACAATCATACCTAAGTATGATTGTTATAAATTAGTCTGTAAGTTTTTTTTTTTTTTTAATAAATAAACGAATTTGATTGAATATTGTATTTTTTTGTCAAATAGCTACCGATCTTCCGATCTCACTCTACGACGTTCGAGACCACTGGATTTTAGTAAGCGCATGATGAGATCATAGTTATCGTTCACAATTCGCGATGACATGGCATGCCAGAACGTGCCGAAGGTTGCCAATGCAGGCTGTGGCGTACCAATGAAATGTGAGCGTTAACAGTGTTAAATTAGATTCAAAATCATCTGTAAGTATTACAAAAATCCCTTGTCGTACCGTACCGCCAGTGGGTGCCGCTGCCGGGTCTTATACAGCGTAGTCAAATTATACTAATCTTACAAGGGGAGGGCACGACCTTCGGGAAACGGATTCGCTTCATTTTTTGTATAGTGATAGTATACTATGTGGGTATGCCATCAGCAAAATAGTAACACGCAACGCTCAGAAATAACTGAAAAAATCGCGCTTAAAGTTTACCTAGCACTTTATGAATAAGTTACATTAAACTCCGGTCGAGCGTTCCGTGGCGTAAGTGGCAACGCTCTCGACTCGTGCTCTCGCTCGCTCGAGTTCGAGTCTACCTTGTTGATTTGTTTTTTTAATTTATTTATTTACCTTAATTCTTACTTTTTATTTATTATAAAAATGAATAAATCACTAAATTATTATTTTTTTTAGTTAGAGAAAAAAAAAATATTTGGAATAAATAAATAAATACAGAACAATAATAATTTAGTAATTTATTCATTTTTATAATAAATAAAAAGTAAGAATTAAAGTAAATAAATAAATTAAAAAAAAAATCAATAAGGTAGACTCGAACTCGAGCGAGCGAGAGCACGAGTCGGGAGCATTGCCACTTACGCCACGGAACGCTCGACCGGAGTTTAATACAACTTATTCATAAAGTGCTAAGTAAATTTTAAGCGCGATTTTCTCAGTTGTTTCTGAGCGTTGCGTGTTACTATTTTGCTGATGGTATACCCACATGGTATACTAACACTATACAAAAAATGAAGCGAATCCGTTTCCCGAAGGTCGTGCCCTCCCCTTGTTAGTTAAAAGCATGCTTTTGTTTGGCGGCAGCCACAGAAATGTAAATAATAAGGCAGTAGAAGTCGTAAAGGTCCGTGACCTTGTCGCCGCACATGTGACTCGTACGCCACAAGTGCGCGTGGAGCGTTTGTTTCGGACGCAAAGGCGTAAAAATGGTGTTTTGCAGCATATCCAACCGCGGAAATTCTTCCACAATATGTAACTTTTCAAATAAAGGGATTAGCATTTCATAAATAAATACCATTTTATTTTTAAATTATGTTTTTATGATGAAATATACTAAATAAAATTATTCATCACCAGCCGGTCGATTCTGTAAAAATCTCACCGTGAAATCATAAGTGAAGTGAGCACTTAATAGTGTTAATCCCTAGCGAATGACAGCTCACTCCACGCTCACTTCACCCAAACTTTCACGGTGAGATGGTTACAGAATCACACGGCAGTACTACGATTGTCGCAGAAAATCGAATTGTTTTCTCATTTCAATAACCATTGATGCTTAAGCTTGTTCATATCTACGATTACAACTGCTAAAAGCAGCAATGGAATTATAGGCATGCGCAATAAATAATTTCGCCACTCCGTAAATTTCCAGGAACACGGCCGCATGAGTTGAGCGCCAATTAGTGACGTGCCACTACTGTTTTGTATCGATAATTTATTATGTTTGGCTTACCTAGTTTTACCGAAATGGGAATGAATTGTGATTTTTCGTTTAATATTTATTTAGTTATTACATCTTCTATATGTTTTATTTCTTACTAAAGTGTTAAAAAAAAAGAAGAAAAAAAAAGTTATCCGCACCTACTTATATTTGTGCTTAATTACCAACTATATAAATAAATACAAAAACAAAAGGAAATTTAGGTAAATTGAATCAATTTAATTTTTAAATTTAACTAAAATTAGTTATCTATAGTTGCAAGACTCCTGGGCGAACAACGACGCTCAACGGAAAGTTATCGATACGAGCGTTGCGCTGCACTATTAGCAAGTAAAGTGTGCTTATTGGCCCGAGTGGCCACGACTCCTGAGATTTTGCGTTTTTATAAAATATTGCTTAACGCTATAGCTTAAAGTTTAATTTTCGTTGCATCAATGCTAGTGACATGTGTAGGCGTAATTGTGTATTTATTGTTTGTCTATGTGTTGGTAGCCGCGAACTGACGACATGCGTCCCGGTATTAAAAGATAGTAGATAGCATTTCTAGTGCCTTATTATTTAGATTTCTGTGGCGGCAGCATTTTTGATTTTGTTTAGCAGCCATTGGTAGATGTAACTATATAATTAATTCGTTACAAATATCTATGAAAATAAAAGCTATAAAAAAAAATATTATGTAAGTACTTGTTTTTAATCTATATAATAATAATAATAATAACGCCGTCCAAAGGTCCGGGGCCCGAAGGGTCTCGAGTTGCGTCAGAGACTTTAAAATAATATTAAGTAATAATTCTTTATTGACATAATACTTAGGTAACAGAAACTTTTTAATCTATTGTATAATTTGGTTTTATAAATTTTGTTGTAACCATATTTTAATTTAGAGTAGGCAGGTATTTGTTTTTAAGGTTTCAATTATATTAATGTTGAAAAATAAAAAGATTAAGATTGTTATTCCGCATTTTATTTTGATATTTTTCCCGCGGTTTCACATGCGTTCCCGTAGGAACCTATCCTATGTCCTTTTCTGATAGGTAGTTATGCAAAATTCCATGATGATCGGCTGTGTAGTTAAGGCACCAAAAGCAGGGGATATTTACTTACTTAAAAAAATAAAAACGTCACCGTCCTTTTTGCAAAAGACCCCGCCAAGATATTTTGATATGGGGCCCCATTACGGCTAGCTACACCACTACGTGAAAACTGAAAGCGTAACAAATAAACTCACTTTTGCATTTTATGTGGCTTCACCCGATTTCTCATAGGAATAACAAACACGACGATTTGACGGCACGGTTGGCGCAGTGGTTAATCTATTGACTGCTGCGCTGCGCGTCGCGGGTTCGATTCCCGCACGGAACAAATACTTGTATGACCTACAAGTAGTTGTTCCGGGTCTGGCTGTTTGTGTATGTGAGTTTAAATGTTTGTAAACGCACACAATACAGGAAAAATTCCTAGTGTGCGGCAACCGTCTTAAAAAACAAAAAAAGAAACTCATTCTCATTTATAAAATATTTACGATGTAACGAAGTAACGATAATAATAGATGAGAATTTTATTTGAATATTCATAACCTTTGAAATCGTATCTTATTCCTGGCGGAATAAGGTTGAATTTGCATGTAACAGCAAACTCCGGTGGATAGGTAATTCCGTTAACTACATTTCCTCATTATAGGCCATCGTAAAGAGATCTAGACACGTGTGTATAGTTTATATTCATGTATTGTTGAAAATATTTGCACACGTAGTTATTCACTCTCAATGCGCTACTCAGAATATCACTAAGTATAACAAAACCATAAAAACTCCGAAATTAACACGCTTACCTACAAGTATATCTACTTAGCTAATATCTATAAACAAAAGGTGTTTTGCTGCATGGGATTTCCAGCTACACCCGCCGCGCGAACAAAAGAGGTTACTGACCGCTAGTAAGTAGGTAATTAACCAACCTGATTGAATTTAAAAGAAAGAATTTCTCATATCAGATTATACCTACCTGTCTGCTTAACAATAAGCGCGAAATTTCGCTAGTTAATTTATTGTAATTTTCCAACAAATATGTAAGAACGACGGATTAAGTAAAAGATCATTTTAATAAAAAATATTGATTAGTTTATACTAATCAATATTTTTTATTAACCCTTATTCAAATAAAGGTATATATATTACCACATCGTGTTTTTTTAAATAATGCACTCTAACTTTTAATACGGTAATACTAAAGGTATAAATATCACATATTTATAATCTATAATAATTTGTTTATCTATTTTATTTCATTTGACAACCTGTCAACGTCATTTGTCACTGTAAGGTAATGTCAAAGTTGACTCAACGGTTTTGTTGTGAAAAAAGTCGAGTTTTTGGCGGGTGTTTTCAGAAATTTTAAAAGTTTGTTCAAGAAAAAATCTGCTAAGCACTTTTTCGACGCAAATTCCAAAACTATAACATATTTTGACTAATATCACGTGTTAGCAGCATTTGCAATTGACTTATTCATATAATTTAGATGTTTCAAATATGTGGTAAATATCTTACCCTTGTCCGATCCCACTTTGAAAAATATCAGATTATCTATATAAAAATTATATTATAAGATTTATAGATTGTAAGAATACCATTAATATAAGCAATCCTATAAGATAGGTAATATGCAATACTAATAAAAAATTATTAAAAAAATAAAATGTTTCATTTCCAAAATATAAAATAAATATTATAAGTAGAACCAAGAGCAAGTCACTAGTCAAGAAACGAAAATTAAACCGTAACGGACAATGGTAACAATTTTACCACCAACATCAAAAATTTTGTAGTCATGAACGGATAATGGTAAATTATTTACCACCAGAAAAACTACCCCATCCCCTATTCTTTTTTAAATTTTGTTTTAAAATATGAAATCAGTGACCCTCAATCACCTAAAATACAATGCAACCTTAAAAAAAAAATGCATACCGGCTCGCGTTTGTTTAAGGGTTAAAATGATCTTTTATCTATAAACAAAAGCTATCAAATCTATGAAAGCTTATGCTTTCATAGGTATTTTAGCATAGACATATATATATGGACTGGAAATACCTACGAAAAAAGGGTGCCTACCTACAACTCATATTGTCTCAAAAAATGGCTGCCATTGCTAGGGTTGTATCAATCAAGGAACATTGGTGTTACTATAACGAGTATCGATACTAAATACGAGTCGTACTAGTTATCACGTTTGGATCATAATATAGTATACTAACTTATAGTCCGTTCTAACTAAGGTTGCCTACTTTATAGTAACGTATCCTAGTTTATTTTCGATAAACATACTTTATAATTTTGCATAAAAATACAGTATGCGAAAATACTTTATTTCTAATCTTTTGTTATGCGTAAAAGACTCATATGAACTATTTATCGATAGGTACAGACGCCAGCACATCAAGCTACCCGAAACTGTCAAATTATCGCAATCAACTTTCTTCCCTGAAAATAAACTTAATGCCAAGTGTTTTTTCGGCACAGAATTAAAAAACACCTTTTAATTGCATTACGTTTACGTATTAAAGTGAAGGAAAACAGCGTGAAGAGATATGTATCCATATGCCCAAAAACAGGTGCTTTCGCATATTATACCTTTATTATTATACCTATTATACCTTATAATATGTATGTATTTAGAAATATATATGTGTGTTTATCAGCTGTCTTAGTACTCATAGCACAAGCTCTGCTTAGTTTGGGACTAGATGGCGTTGTGTGAAAGTTGTGGAATATGATTTATTTATTTATTATTATTTTTATATATGTAATTAATATATATCTATTTATTTATTGCAGGCCAAACGGCCAGGCTATTATTAATCAATCATTTTAATACACATTTACCAAAAATGCTGTGGGAACAGAGTTATCATGTAATCTCATTACATCAACTGTTCTATTGAAACAGCTTTCTTCAAAGTGAAGTGAACAGAGGTATCATTCTTTATGTCGGGGATTAATATTTTCTTCACCAATAGCCTCTAACCACTTTTTCTTTAGTCCTTCCTTTTTAGGAAACCTATAAAAAGTGCAAGTATTTTTATCAATAAATAATTTTGGTTACAGCTATATTATATTAGCATATGAAACTAAAATCAATAGGAAACGTCAGAAGCTATGTGCGCGGTTCCAATTGGTGGTTTCTATGGAGAAGAGTCGGCAAGAAACTCCACGGTTACTCAAAATAATTGGCTTTTACAATGTTAATAGGTAGGGGAGGACAGTGTAGGCCTGTCAACAAGTACCAGGTACTTAAAAAAATAGAAGACATTGTAAAAGCCAATTGTTTTTAAAAGAGTAACCGTGGAGTTTCTCGCTGGTTCTTCTGCATAGGAAACCACCATTTGGAACCGTGCATCTAGCTTCTGACGTTTCATAAGTGCCCATGTAGGTTTATGTGAAAGAAAATATTTTGATTTTGGTGCTGTGAACCACGGGCCGGACCTAGCAAGGTCAATCGGAGCTAATAAGATGCAGGACTATTTATGTTAACATATCAGAATATACCGATATCGTTCCAGCGGAGGAACTAGTTCCGGAAACTATTAGGCAACGGTACAACACTATTCTATTATGACATATTATTGTAAACAAACGAATGAATTAACAAAATAATAAAAAGGTCTGTTATACGGAAATTCACCCAAATATCAATACTTTAGCCATAAATTCATGATCGCGTTACAATTATATCATCGAATGTCTATTATTGTATGTGTTATTGCATGAAAACCGGCTACTAACCTGTGCAAAGAAAGTTGAGGTTGATTTTCATTCTTCCTTGCACCACACTTCACAATACAACACACAGGCATGTTGAATTGCTGTTTTTCAACATTTACATGCAGTTTTAAAGGTAAAGTCCTCGTAATTTTCTCGCAAATCTCAATAATACAAAAAATAAACAACCATTTGACAGCTGAACTACCACGAAACTTGGCGACAAAGATGGCTGCTCTGGCACCTACCTACAACCGTGTATAGAATAACAGGGCATCTCCTGTTATATCCCATCTCAATGTATTTTAGGCATTGCGCGGACCGTCTGTTTTTATTACCATAGCATTATTTCGATTGGATTCAAGCATTCAACCTGCTACGCTATTTCTTATCGCATATCGCACAGTATCTTGTTCTGTAGGATGTGACGGTGGTTGCGTATGCGCGCATCGTCGTGTAGTCGTGTACACCACGCGCCGACGTACCGACGACGCGGGCGTACTCAACCACGGTCACGTACGCACTGGCAGGCTGCGCAGCGCTGCAGCACGAAACATTACAAGTAATAACAGACAAAAGCTATTTATCTCTTTCGCACGATTCTCGCGGTTCATGCTCATAACGGGTTCAAGGCCAAAGTGGGGTAACTTGATGTGCTGTCTTCTGTACATACATAAAACAAGATAAACAAAAAAACTTTCAATTTATAAACTAACCCTACATAAAGTCAAGCAAACGCTTAAGCCATGGCTACTGTGAACTGTCGCTGAACTATGAAGAAACTGAGAAAGTTATAATATCTGTTTCGTAACATTAAAACCCCTCCTGTAGGCTTACTCTTGAAATTAATCCCAATCTCGATCGTATTCCAGTTTCAATTCCAATCTTCAGAAAATTGGCACTCTTGAACAAAATCGAGATTGAGATTGGAATCAACTGTATGTTCGACCAAACTGATGCATATGGGGTGGCCATACACATCAAAATGTTAATTACTAAATGTATAAATATTGAATAACTCGTTAAATCTATTAATAAATCTGTTCTGATATTTATTTTAACATAAATAATCATTTAAGTGTTCTTTACTTGCATTTATATGTATTTTAATACTAAATATTTAGGCAGCAATGGCTGATTGTGCGTGTCATTGCCTACGTTTGATAAAAATAAAACTTCGCGCGCATTTGTCATCCGTCATCCACATAAAATAACAAAATCATAAACTAGTTTCCTACTTGAATAAAAAGTGTGAATTATTAGTAATAATTCACAGTAATAATTACTTGTATATTGCTGTGTGTTACTGTATTATATTGTTGCGATAAACAAAAATTTCAAAGCGATGTTATCGAAATGTTTTCAAGTGTTTAGTTCGGAATGTATTAAAGTATGTTTATATGCACAAGTTCAAGTTAGTATTACTTTAAGACAAGTATTCAACCGAGGAAGACGAAAATATCAAGGTAAGGCCACAATTCTATTAAATATATTGTGATTCCTTAAAATTTTAATATTAAACACTTTTGCTCAATACAAACATTATTGTTCTTACAGGATGAGTAGGCCAACACACCAACAGTTGGGAGGCTCTGGTAGATTTCCTGGTACAGAATCCAGGAATTGCGAAGGGGTTATTGCGCACTACTCATGCTAAGCAGGAGACAAAGAGAAAGTGGAATGACATAGCAGCATCCTTAAATGCACTAGGCACTGCACAGAAAGGCTGGGTTAAGGTACTGTCTAAACACTAATAAACATCTTTTTTTTATTTTGTTGACTGGTAGAGAGCACCTAAGGCATTAAGTCCACCTCTGTACCTTTTTGTGTGCGAAAAGATTAAATAAATAAATTATATGATAAATTAGCTGTGAATACCCGCTTCGCTGGGTCATTGTTAATTGTATAGTTATTTGTTAATGTTAATAATCTATCACTACTTACTTCATATTTTTTTCATATAAAAGACACATTTTCTTTTTTCTTATTAATTTATTCATCTTACTTGTTTTTACATTGATATCTTACAACTAAGTAGACATTAATATCTTAAATCGTCTAACATTAACTGATATACTAAACATTTTTATTAATGATAATCATACATTTTTATAAATCACATATTTCAACCCCCATATCTTATACAACCTTATAGGTATCAACTTGCAACCACCATAGTGCACGATGGGAGCCTTGTACCTATTGCGACATACAATCACTATGCATCTGCGATGTGCAGTTTTAGCTGCAAAGTGAAATATGGGGACACGCACCTCTATTTTTATATATGTATGTATATACAGAAGTTACAATAATTAGTACATTTATTTCCTTTTCAGTATTGGCCTGACAAAAAGCATACCCTGAAGAAGACATGTGGTGAGCATGCATAGTCGATGAGGCGTCAGGTGGTGGGGCTGCAGATAATTTACCTGTATTAACACCCTACGCCTGATAACAGTGATGTCGGGCCTTCAATTTAAACCTAACTTATGATGTGAATGAAATAAAAATTGGTTATGTGTGTGGTGGAAATGCCTTTGTGTGAATATGAATGAAAATTACCTAATAAAAAGGCTATAATTGTATTTATTCAAATACTTGTTAATAATTATTAGACTTTACCTTTTAAACTTAAGGTCTTTATTAATTGTACCATGAACTTCTATTATAATTTATAATAAAGTTATTAGGTAAGCTCAATAACATTTTGATTATTATTAACCCTCAACACAACACATTACATTATTTAATACACAATAGAAATCAATCAACACAATAGAATAATAGTCTTACAAATTATTATACTAAAAGAGAGTAGAAGTCTTGGCCACATAAATATTTACCTATCTATGTAAATAATGTGTAGTGAAAAAATATGATTAATTTACAAAATAAGTTTCACTGAGTTAGGTTTTTAATTACATAGAATAAGTCTTAGTCAAAAATTGTTCTTACATAAGAAAATAATAGTATTAATGATGATGCCGAGCTGTCCACAGTTCTTGTACAAGTTGTGCACGAGCCTCACGACCCCTGCGCAGCTCCACGGAGGCAGATCCTCGATCCACCTCTTACCCACGGTGCCAATTGCATTTCCCCCATGGGTGGTACGGCATCCTCAATATCATCCAAACCCAATCGTACTCTGTTACAAATCTTATAGTGTATATTCTTGGTATGTTGCTACGGCGAGTAGGCTGGGGCATCAAAGGTTCCAAATCCTTATAAATCACTTCGAAAAGCTCCTTATTTATTCGGTAATTTTTCCTAAATTCATCGTCAGTCATTGCAAACGCGTAGTCTGCATAACACGCAATTCGTCTCAAATTCCGCTTTGTCTCATATCTGACTTATGAGCATTGTCCAAAATATCATCACATATAAGTTCTAAACGTGCCATTATTCACAATAAAAACTTCACAAATTAGCCACAATAACAAACTCGATCCCGAAAAAGGTAACCTTTTTGGAATCGTTCAATTTTGACATAAACACGATTTCAAACTCGATATACCAACGTCAAAATCTCGTCAAGAGTACCGAAAAAGTGCATTCGTTCGAGTAAAGTCGATTTCATTTAGTACCAAAAAACATCACCTAATACGATTCCAATCGGGCGCTAGTGTAGCATTCAAGAGTTCCAAATGACAAGATTTCGATCCCAATTTCCAATTCCGAATGAGATCGAGTGTCGAGAGTAAGCCTACTGATCAATCATTGACACACACACTGACACACACACACGTGCACACTCTCTCTCTCTCACACACACACACACACACACATACAGGCCGCTTTAAGTTATTTTACTTTTTTGTTGTTACCATATTCTTTTTATTTTATTTTTTATTATTATTTTTGTTAATCTTTTTGCATAAGATTCTGTAACATCTCCTACTGGGAGAGGGCACTGGCTCTTGTAACACAGGTCTATCACCTAGCACAGGAGTCAGGGACTTCACATTATTTTGTAACCACTTTCTTGTGTAATAAAGATTATTATTATTACTATCTCTTTTTTTTCCTAGACGAGTCCTGACAAGTCGGCGTGATCACTTCATCCGATTCAAGACATTTCGTGAATCGGGTGATGTAATCACGCCACACAAACTACGTGAGACTAAACGTGGGTTTTGACAACTAAAACGTTAACTTTGAAATTATGCAAAATGATCATTGATGTATTAAAAATCCAAGATACACAATCGGCGTCTCAAAATCGTCCCCATGAAATACGTGCACATTTGACAATTGTGCACTTCTTTTCAAATAGTCTCGCACCAACCGCGTTACTACATGGTCGTTAAAAATGCCGAAGTGTTCGCTGAGAAATTGTAAAAATATAGCTTCTAGAACGATAAAAAAGGATGGGATTTCGTATTTTCGATAAGTAAAAGACTTGATTGAATTGTTTTTGTTGTTTTTATGGCCTTATTTACAACGCATTGCGTGATTTTGATTTAATTTGTCTCAAAACTTCACTCTACAGCCCAAGTGTAATACGGCAAATTTCAAGGGCCGCTTAATCAGTGTTAGAACTATGATAGCTTACTACATTTTTAGTCGCGTTATAAAAATGACCCTGTTCGTTATCGATGGAGTCGATTTTTTTTTTTGTAATACTATTTTTTTTAATTAATAAGTTTGAACTATTTCGTGTAAAAGTTTATAAGAATATTTAAACGTTATACATAGGTATATTATATTAGGTATTTGTATACTATACTATAGTTTTCCTATATATTTATGTTATCCCATAATAGGGAAGATGGGAGGTCGAAAAAAGGACGATTTTTTGAAGTTTTCGTAAATATTATATGAATTAATTAGGTGACTACTATTGTTAGCCACATCGGCATGCTAATAACAGGAGTCGCCATATTGAAAACTTAAAAATCCCTTAAACAAAAAATTTAAATAAATAATTTTACCAGATAATCTTTGTTTAAGTGATGTTAAAATTAAAGTATAAATATGTATTTAAACTCAATTTATAAACTCGTGAACACGAATACAATATCTTCAGAAAATAAAAAAAATATAAAATTATATTCCTCTCCACTCCATGCCCTGTCCTACTGGCTAACTTTGGTCGTAAAATTTTATTGCTTTTTGTAC
>OX451398.1:21204650-21261136 GCA_949629135.1 Eremobia ochroleuca
TAACCTAGCCGTGCTTTCAGTAGATTAGAAAAAAATCCAAATAAATCGATTTTACAGAAGTTATTTATGAGTTCAGTAAATTGAAGGCACGAAAACACATATAACACGCTACAAAAAATTAAAAAAAAACTATCTTTGATTTATTTTATGTAATTATTTTTTTTCTGTCGATCGATTCGTATTTTATTTTCCTCATCCATATTCATTCCATATTGTAGGTCTATGTATGTTTATTTAGCTTAAATAATTTAATTCAAATTTAAATTTCACTTGCCAGATTTTAACGAAATAAACATAAACACGTATTTATAAATACAAATGTGAACTGAATAAAAAGCTTTTAAAACTACATTTTTTTTAAAGCTGGGGGGCCTCATTCAGCTTTGCCGCCCCGGGCCTCTGACGGGCTTAGTCTGCCACTGCATCCGAGCTCGCTGACTCGAAACTGCAGATGGAGGCGTTTTGTGCGCCGCGACGCGTATTCACGTTTGCGGCGGCGTCGGTAGGTGACCTACTTGCAGAAATTGCATTACGCAATAACACTACTTCAGCTCGTAGATCACTGATGGTGTTATTGGACACCTCCAACTGATGCTGCATCTCGGCCTGGCTTTGCTTCAGGAGTATAATATCCTTCAGCAGCCTGGTGACATCTACGTGGTCGAACGTGACGGGAGGCAGCTTGTGCAGATCCTTCGCCACGAATTCAGGCACGTCGTCCGGGTCGGTCTCCTTCATCAGCGTTACGATGTGCTGGAGACTCTTCTCTGTACCATCCCTTCGACGAGACGGCATCTGGCTAACTATCCCACACAAATTCATATAACACTTCTTGCTATGTAAATATCAATGACAGGAAGCTATTAAAACATCATCAATATAAACCAAACGACCATACAGCTCATCCCCTGATTGCGGCGGCACCGGTGGGCTACTATTTTTAAATGTTTTTATATTTATTATATTCTAATATTTAAAAATACAATTTATATTTATTTATTTATTTATTTATATGTATTTTTAAATAAAGGAAAATAATAATATTACTATAAAGAGGAACGATTTGTATTTTTGTATGTATGTATGTTTGTAACGAATAAACTGAAAAACTACTGGACTGATTTCAATTTTTTTTAACCATTAGAATGCCACACTATCCCTGGGTAACATAGGCTATATTTATTACTAGAAAAAAATAAAGGTTCCTACTAAAACTTCAATAATCTAACCCAAGGTGTAAAAAATTAGCCATACAATGTCTTTCATCGCATGCGCTGCGGAAACTATTGATGATAGAACAAAAAAATGTTCTACAATATTAAAGAACATATCAATCTCTACAAAAAAAAAAATGCGATATTATATGTCCAACTATTGTAGTTATGTCACTATAACTACTTTTTTACATTTTAAAAGTTGATAGAAATGCCGACCAAAATCAGACCATGTTATACAGGGTTTTTCATTAAGAGCGCTCGAACTTTGAAATGAAATAAAACAACCTGTTTAAGTGATATTACCACAATTTTTATTACATTTTAAAGAATATTCAATGACATTATGTGTGGAAAAGAATATCAGACAAATGGCCACCTGAACTTCTCATTCAATAAATTTAATGTTTCCCGTGCTGTATGGCAAGTAGCGCCGTCCTGTTGGAACCACATGTTTGTAAGATCCATACCACCTACCTTGGGCCACAAAAAAATTGTTATCATCGTCCGATATCGGTCACCATTGACAGTGAGCGCGGCTCCTTGCGCATCTTCGAAGAAATAAGGGCATCTAATCTATTCACCACCCTTGGTTGACTGGTAGAGAATGCCTAAGGCATTAAGTCCGCCTTTGTACCTTTTTTGTGTGCGAAAAGTTTAAATAAATAAATAATACCGCCGGACTAAATTCCACACCAAACAGTTACTTTTTCGGAGTGTAAAGGCACCTGATGAATCTCCCGCGGATTTTCATCGCACCAAATCCGGCAATTTTGTTTGTTAACAAAGCCGCTTAACCAGAAATGAGCCTGATCACTGAAGATGATTTTTTTTGCAAAAGCAGGATCAGCTGCCAAATGCTCTAACGCCCAATCAGCGAATACACGGCGCTGCCTGTGGTCATTGGGTTTTAGCTCTTGAGTTAACTGAACTTTATATGGATGAAAACCCAAATCTCGGCGCAAAATCCGCCATGTTGATGTCGCAGAAAGACCCAGTTCTTGAGCACGACGCGGAATGGACTGTCTGGGGTTTTCTCGCACACTGTCTCGAATGGCAACAATATTCTCCAACGATCTTGCGTTTCTTTGACGTACAGGAACTGCTTCATCGATCACCGACCCGGTTGTCTCTAATTTTTTTTATCAAACGACGGATTGTGGACTCTGCAGGACTGCCATGAACGCCATAAATTGGACGCAACGCACGGAACGTTAGGCGAATAGAGCACTGGTTTTGATAATAAAGGAAATTGTCCATTCTCGGCTTGGCGTGGACACGATGCTCGAAAAGAAACAACTTAATCAAAAATCATGTTTTGTTTTTAGACGCTTATTTATTCTAACTTTTTGTATCAAGTTGCGCCCACGAATAGTGTATTTAAAAAGTACTGAAATTGTTTTACTCTTCGACATATTGACAGTACTCGACCTTCACGGTGTTGCCATTTGTAAAATAATAATTTATGAATCGATTCTAATTGTTATTTTTTAAGTTTTACTAAGTCCTCCTCATTCTTATAAGAGTCTAGAGTCTACAGTCAATTAAAGCTGTTATTTGTAATCACGTACATTCACTCAAACATGTTTTATCCATATAATTGGAAAACAAAAGTATCGTAGTTGGTCATTAAATTCGATTTTTAATCTAATATAAATCGATTATTAAAAAAAAAAGACTTGAAGTGACAACTGACATTGACATAATGTGAGTTGTCACTTCAAGTCACTTGTCATGTCATGACTTTGTTTCTATCGAATATTGTTTTGCTCGTTTTACTCTTATTATTGTTTGCAAGTATTGTTTTGGCTTTGAAAATGGACACTGATACCGCATGCGTGTATATATTACACGAAAATAACAGTCAGGGACGAAATTCAATCAAGCAGTACCTATTGCTGCAATTGTATAGTGGACCGAAGAACAGTGGGTTGCTGTGCTCATGAGATGACTATGATTTGGTTTTCAAGCTGGGTAAGGTACCAAGATAATAATATATATCCACCTGCCCAGTTTCTAGACAACATATTACTAACATATGAGTCAGAATAATAATAAAATGTATGAATACAAATGTGTTTATTTAAAAAAAAAAGCAAGTAAGCAAAACAAGTCTTACAAGCATCATGATACAATCTTATTACAATATTCTCTTCCCTACTGGAATATGTATTAGACCTGTATTATATTTATACTTAAAGTGTCTGTTCACGCCGAGCCAAAGTCCCATACTAAGTGGACAATGTCTTTTAACAATTTCTACGCGTTGTTCAAGCGTGTAGCGTTCCATGGTGAAATGTCACGACTAAATATGTATTCATGCTAAATTTGACAGCTATCGCATTACCAAGATGGCCGCTATGCGCTGTCAAAGTTCGAGCGTCCTTATTGAAAAACCCTTTACATACTTTTGTATTAATCCTTATAAATCATTTCGTATTCAAGACTGTTTCAATACCTGTAGATTACTTTTTGAATTATTCAAATTCCATTCAAAAGATATTACGAATTTAAAAATGTCAATCTAAACAAAAGTGGCCGGAGTGGCCCCACAGCGCTGCGGGCAATCGTACTAATCCTATCCTACATCATAAACGCGAAAGTTTGTGAGGATGGATGGATGGATGCTTGTTACTCTTTCACACAAAAAGTAATGAACGGATTTCGATTAAACTTTATAATAATATAGCTTATACATCAGAATAACATATAGGCTACAATTTATAAAGATTTTGTGTGATTCAGCCATAATATAACGATAAGTATCAAGTAAGTCGGAAAAATTCCTGCCGTCGATTCGAAGCGATATATAAGCGTTCCTGCACACGATGCCGTCACCGCGCCGTCGCCGCGCCGACGCCGCGTAATTACACTGTAGATACGAGTCGCGCGGAACTCGCCACCGCGCCGCCGCCGCGCCGCCTCCGCGCGCGTTCCCTCTGTTTGATTCATTCCATTACCGACCGCATACGAACGTGCACGTGCGTAACTTTTTAAGAAATTACCATGGAAATTTTTGATTACGAAACGTTTATAAGTTTAGTGGAAGACAGAGAAGTGGTATGGGACAAAACTTTGGAAATATATAAAGACAAGCGTAAAAGTTTAAAAGCTTGGTTTGAGATCTGCCATATAATGAATGAGAACTTTGCAGAATTACCTGATACGGAGAAAAATAAATACGGTGAACTTATCTTTTTACAAAATTTTATTAATTCTTCTTAATGTGTTTCTATCTAGTGGGGCCAATCGAAAAAATATATAAGTAGCTGACTCTCCTTAGCAGATATACTTGCTCGCATATTTCGCATATGTGATTATTTTCATTCGAAAATAATCACAAAACTTGGCCTCGTCTTTTTGGAGATCTTCATAAAGTGTATGAAATTCACCATATTGCTCCCGTGCCGACAGCATAGGATGAACCCACAACTTTCTAGCTCGACGTTCTTTTTGCCATTTTCTATAAGTACATATAATAAGCAAGCACAAACTTCTTTTTTTTTTCATTATATTAGACATGTTTGCGTCACGTGCGATCTCGCGGCGTGCACGTTCGTACGCGGCCGGTAATGGAATGAATCAAACAGACAGAGAGGAGAACGCGCGCGGTGGCGGCGCGGCGGCGGCGCGATGGCGGGTTCCGCGCGACTCGTATCTACGTGTAATTGTGCGGCGTCGGCGCGGCGACGGCGCACAGTGGGCTGAAATCGCGAAGTGTGGACTTAAGGATTGGTATGTACATTTTTGAAATCTATATAGTAATACAATATTTTTCTGATCCGACTTTTTTCGTCAAGCCGTTACTTACAGAGGTATACTGCTTTCAATATTGTATGAAAAAAAAAATTTAAAATAATAGATGTTTTTGCGTTGGAAGACGTCTTCAAGACGCTGGACTGGACTGGACAGGGGATCAACGTGAACGGCGAGTACATCTCACATCTTCGATTTGCCGATGACATCGTCATAATGGCAGAGACGCTGGAACAGCTAGACCGAATGCTGCACAGCCAAAATGGAGCCTCCCGGCGGGTTGGCCTCGGCATGAATTTGGACAAGACAAAAGTCACGTACAATTCGCACGTCTTGCCGAGTCCAATCCACATCGAAGGGTCGCTTCTCGAAGTTGTGAAGGACTATGTCTACCTAGGACAAGTCATCCAGCTCGGTAGACACAACTTTGAGAAAGAGGCCGACAGAAGGATCCAGTTGGGTTGGGCAGCATTTGGAAAGCTTCGTCAAGTCTTCTCGTCGCCTATCCCTCAGTGCTTGAAGACTAAGGTCTTCAACCAGTGCGTCCTGCCCGTCATGACATACGGTGCTGAAACGTGGACAGTGACGGTCGGGCTGGTCCACAAATTTAAGGTCGCTCAGCGCGCTATGGAGCGAGCTATGCTCGGAGTTTCTTTGAAGGATAAAATCAGGAATGAAATTATCCGGAAAAGAACCGGAGTAACCGACATAGCTTGCAGAGTAAGCAAACTGAAGTGGCAGTGGGCTGGCCATGTCTGTCGAAGGGCCGATGGCCGGTGGAGCAGACGAGTCCTGGAGTGGAGACCGCGTATCGGCAAGCGTAGTGTGGGACGCCCCCCAGCTAGATGGACGGACGACCTAAAGAAGGTGGCTGGGGTGGACTGGATGCGGAAGGCGGAGGACAGGGTGTTGTGGCGCAGTCTGAGAGAGGCCTATGTCCAGCAGTGGACTGCGATAGGCTGAGTTGATTGATTGATTGAGATGTTTTTGTATGTACGTGCAAAAATATTCCACACCACTCCAGTGACGTCATTTGTTTGTCTCCAAAACAAGTGTACATAAAGTTCTTGCTCACGGAGCAGATATAATTGAGAATTTGGGTATAGTGCCAATTGGAAAATTATCTGAAGAGGCTGCTGAAGCTCGAAATAAGGATTTCAGGAGATATCGTACACATCATTCGAGAAAATTCTGTAGAAAGGCTACCAATGAAGATATAATGAATAATTTATTAATTAGTTCTGAACCACTTATTTCAAAAATACGTCAGAAACTGTTGCGAAAACACAAAGCCCTGTCACTGTCAGAAGAGGCAAAAGCTTTGTTGATTATTATGGATCATAATGATCAGGAAAACATATTACATTTAAGTTCAGACCTATCACTGTACAATGAACCTGAATCTGACTTTTCTGAATAATCAATTAATGGTGCCTGTGTATAAACACAAACAACGTTTACGTAGTGGATTAGGCCTACTGGGGACACCACTGTTAAAAAAAAAAACGCGCCTAGTTCTCTTCCTCTGGGGTGGTGTGGAAAACAGAATTAAAAAAAATATATCTCCAAAATCGCAGCATATCGCAGTACCAGATTATATGCTAAAATAGGAAAATAATTTGTACTATTTTAATCTGTAAACCGTTTGTTGAGAGCTCTTGAGAATTTCGAGATTTTCACGAAGTTATGTTTTTTTTCATACAAAAAAATCTTTATACACGGCGTAATTGACAGGTTGGCAAAAACTGAAACAGTAGCTTCAGACCATGATTTATGACTGAAAAACGTTGGAATTTTCTTCAGGAAAATTGTCGAATTTTCCGACCGTTTTTCAACTAGATTTGTGTTCTATTCATTTGTTACAACAAAATCCAGCCCTAAAAACATAATTTTAGTGAAAAAAAGCAAAAAACTTAAACTCGGCAATGTAAATAATAATGATTTAAAAAGAAAATTCATATATACCGCGCGGAATCAGCTGTTAGCTCTAAAAGTTTACTGGCCTCCGACAGTACCTACGACAGACAGAGAAAGCATACCGCTCGCTCGCTCGCTCCCTTTGTGTGCTGCGCGCCGGCGCCTTTGCTTACGCGCCGACACTGCTAGGGTTGTACCACGTATGGAATTTAATACTTGTCATTTTATTTTTATTTATGTAAAATGCTTTATTAATAATTAAATACTCAGGAGTATGATTACTTATTTATTCTTTCTTAATTCCGAAAACCTTATTTCAAATCGTTAACCTTTCGAGTATCGTAATAAGAGACACAATAGAAAGACAACAGGTGTGAGGACGCCGGCGTCCTCACGGTGCTTAACAGTTTGATCTACAGTATCAATTACGAAGCCACCCGAACTGTACACACGCGTTGCATTACAGTAATGTAAATTGGTTTAGATAAGTGGGACATAAAACATAAAAACATCGCGTCAATATTGCCAGATTCACATTCCTTACCCTGTCAATCCCGGAGCGAAAGCTGGCGTTCAAAAAGGTTTGCTTATTTTCGTTATTTACAGACTATTTATAAGAAAAACTTCTTGTTTACGTTCTTAAACAAAGACCCTATAAAAAAAAAACGCTTATTTTATAATCTATGCGAATGTTTGCTTAGTGTTTAGAAAATGGCGCAAAATCGCGCGCGTGCCGCTTGGGGATTGACAGGTACTAGGTTTAAACTTAGAAGCAGAACCATGAGTAGAAGTAACAAGAGATAGCGGTTAATAACAATCTTTATCATACGATTACGATACGATTCTTTTTCAATACCTAGTTCTACATCTTTATCTCAATGGCAGGCCGAACACGGTAACTACTGTGCCATGGGCTCCTTTTTTTTTTTTTTTTTTTTGTTTCGGGGTGGAAAATCCTCATGGATGTCCGCCGCCCTGGGGCGGGCGGCGGGGTCTGTCAGACTCTTACTGACTAAAAACCACCCCGGTGTTCCCTCTCTCACCTACGCCGGGGGTCGCGGGAACGAACGATACTTCCGCAACCCCCGGCTGGTGCTGGCCCGCTCCTGCGGGCCTCTCCTCGTGTCAGGGGGGGGAGTGAGGTGTTAAACTCCCCCCGCGACGTCTAAGAGGGGCGCGCGTGGAACACTACGCGCCGCCGCCTCGGGTCCAGATGTGTGGGGGGCGACGGACGTCCCCAAGTCCGTCGCCCCTGGACCCATTTAGGGGGTGCCATGGGCTCCTCGACTAACGTATCTAGTAATATTACCGAAATAAAATGTTTCATTTCATATCATGTAGGCAGCCCTATGCTACACGTGTCACAAACACTCTCAAAGGTTTGCCGACAAACGAAACCGTCAGCACTCACTCAGCCGTTAGTTCAGTTTGCCGCGATTGCTGGTGCGTTCTGGACTTTATTTCGTTTTCTTTCAACTGTCGGGAGTTCGGGACTGTGTTGTGCGTTGAGTTGAGTTGTGTGTTTTTGTGTTGTGTGGTATCATCATGAATCGGCGTAATGAAACGTTTAGTGCTCGCGAATATGGCCAGATGTTAATGTGTTTGGGTGAAGCTAGAGGAAACGCGTCGTTGGCATTAAGGCTCTATGTTCAAAGTCACCCAAATGAACGACATCCAGCTAATAGTCGTACTATCACACGGGCATATCAACGTGTTTTAGAAAATTTACCTATTGTGCCGCGGCAGGAAGGTGCTGGAAGGACAATCAGTGCTCGTTCTGAGCAGGCGATTTTAGATGTTGTCCGTCGAAATCCGCGTTTGGGAACCCGTACTGCTGCAAAACTTGTAAGGCGTAATAACGGACCCCGGGTTTCACATTGGGCTGTGCACAAAGTCCTTCGAAAGGACAAGCAACGTCCATATCGGATCCATAAAGTGCAGGCTCTGGTACCTGGCGACTCAACCCGCAGACTAGCGTACTGCAGATGGCTGATACGTCGGCAGCAGCTAAATCGCCAATTCGTTTCACGGGTGATTTGGACCGATGAATCGACGTTTACACGAAACGGTATGTGGAACCGGCGGAATGCTCACATTTGGGCACGCCACAACCCGTACGCAATGCAGCAGACGGGTCATCAGACGCGGTGGTCACTGAATGTGTGGGCTGGCGTGTATCATAACCGTATTTTGGGTCCCGTGTTTTTGCCAACTAGAATGGACGGCCGGCGTTATTGCGAATTTCTACAGCAGGATTTTGAAGCCATGATGGACACTCTGCGGGCTGAGCTAGATCAAGAGCGGGATCGTATGGAGAACGAACCCTTAGCTCAACTACCTACCATCTGGTTTCAGCACGACGGCGCCCCGCCGCATGTGGTACTCCCAGTCCGACAGCACCTGGACCGTACTTTTCTAAACCGATGGATTGGGAGATTCTGGCCACATGCATGGCCACCTCGCTCGCCTGACCTAACCCCATTGGACTTTTTCCTGTGGGGTTATATCAAAGAACGGGTGTATGTGACGGAGTGTGATACCGCGGCCGAAATGGAGCAGCGCATAAGAGACGCTTTCGCATCGTTAAACCAACAAATCAATGAGGATGTGACAATGATGCCTCGTCTCCATGCCGAAACCCTGCGTCGAGCACAACTGTGCGTGCAGCTCGGAGGCAACCACTTCGAGCCATGCCTTATACGACCCGAGAGACTTTAATTTAGGTAAGTGACTAATATTTTAATTTTTGATAGGTATTGAATTTGTGTTTAAATTTTTTGATAGGTGTGTTTGTGTGTGTATTGTATTATGTATTTATTCCAAACGTCCCGAAGTACCTATTAGTATGAATGAACAACGCGCGGACATTGCAATACGCGCGCAATATAGGGTCGCGCGCGTATCGCAATGTTCGTTATACATTGCGTAGCCGAAATAAAATTGAAAATTGAAAAACGTTCACCTATCATTTCCGGGAAAATATTTCACTATCAAAATGTTAACAATACCAGTCTGAATTCATACTTTTCGTTTTTGCCAACCTGTCAATTACACGGTGTATATTCATAACATTGAAAATAACGGTCAAAACGTAAAAGTCGTAGAACATTCTTAAATTGTATTTGATAGTAGATTTCAATTCCGTTTTTTTTTTTAAACCCAATCAGTTTTTGTTGATTCCTAAGTCTTCTACGAGTTCATATCGGCCCACCGTGCGGCGCGGTGACGGCATCGTGTGCAGGAACGCTTACTAACTTACAGTAGGCATAATTGTAATATTTAGGTAGTATATTTTAAGTAGAAATATAGATTCGTTTTTTATTTCATTGCAGTCATATTAGAATTGTTTTCTTTGTTTATTTAATATAGAATTGTATTTTTAGTTAGTTAGGTATAGGTTGTATTTGAGGAGCGTCGGAACGAAAACCGATATATCGAATTTACCATATTTTTCACAAATTAAAAAAAGCTTGTAAGTTTTTTAATGTTACAAAAGTGGAAAATTATAGCATGTCAATTTGCAGTTAAAGTGACATCGATTGATGTGTGAAACTTGAAGGAGGGTAGATACTTAATTTAGGGAGAGACTTGGCGGACAAGTATGGATATATCGGTTTTTGACGCGATCATTTGGATATATCGGTTTTTGACGAAACCAAAATGGATATGTCGGTATTGAACTGAATTTAATTTGAACCGACCATTGTTGAATTGTGTAAAACTTAATAAGAATTATCGGTTTTTAATCCAACAACAAGAACATGTTGAATTTAAAAATGTATTTGTCGGGTTTGATTTGACCACAGTATTTTGATATTTTTTTTAAGATGGATGTAACTGTTTTTTAATTGATTTCTGTCCTGAAGGGTGTATAATTAAACATTTTGTAACAGAAAAAAAAAAAAAATGTCTTAATTAAGACATATCGGTTTTTGTTCCGACGCTCCTCATTTGTCTTTATTTATTCAGTTGGTCTTAGTTGGTCTAATATTTGGTTTTTTTTTTCATTAGATTATTACAACTGTTTTTTTTAGCTGAAGAATAACGTATACAGGGTGCCAGGGAAACGCTTCCGAAAACGAAGACAGGTGATAGGGCTAGTGATTCTCGATACGATACTATCAAAAAAACTGAAAAAAAAAATGAACAATTTTACGTATTTTTTTAGCATTTTTCGTACACTATGCTGTGAGAACAGTTAAATGAAACCATTATTTGCGATTAAACACATTTTTTTTCTTAACAACGCTAACAGGCAATGTATTCCTAAATAAATATCATCTGACGCTCGCGCATAACCTCGAGTTCAAAGTGCGCGCGCGCTCGCTAACAGCTGCGCGGCGCGGCCGACGACCCCAAATCCACGCGACGCGACGGCTCGCTCGTGCTGCGCGGTGCCATGTGATCCTATTGCTATTCTCCTAAGCTCCTAACCTTTACTCGATCGCTTTTAGCAAATGTCTTTTCATTTCAGTTCTACCTACTAGTGGGATATCTGCTTTCGGATTTCATTCATGCAAGGATCGTAATGATTTTCCCCTTGAACAGGGTTTCAATTTTGATCCGACGCGCTCAAGTTAGTACTAATAACCTTCCTTCGAATACTGATAATCAAGGTAAATGATCACAAAACTCATTGGTATAGGCCGAGGTTTGAACCCGGGCCATCTAGTTTGAGAGGTAGGCATCCACGGATATGCGCGACGCGGCGGCGCGGCGACCATAAGCATCCTTTGTAAAGCGCCGCCAAATTAAATGAGAAAAAACATTACAGAAGCGTCAACAGTTTTAAATTGATGCACTGTGTCGTGCATTTAATAACAGTTTTGTATGTAAGTCGATAATCGATAGTGAATGAAATAAAGTAAAAGATCGCTGACTTTAGCTGTGATTGACAAAACAAATTTCATCGCGTGTACAGTTTGAAGCAACTAGCGCGCGTGATTCAATTGAATTTGAACTTTATGTCACACGACGCGCGCTCGTTTTTTGCAATAATTGTATCCTTCATTTAGTAAGTAAACCCAATCAAATTAAAGTGGATAATTAAATTAATTTAGTCTAAGAAACCCGTTAAATCTTATTTAAAAGTTAGAAAATGAAAACAGTTTGTAATAAAGCATAAGTACAGTTTCCTAAAAATTAAAAATAATTGGTTTTTGATTTCATAATTATTCTTTTAACATTTTCTCCTCTGTAATTTGTTGATCTTTGCACAGTCAAAGACGCCGCTAAGTGACTACGAGCCACCGAGTCGGCGGCGCACGCGCGGCTTTTGTTTGGCGGCATTGTTTGATCTTTTTAGTACTTCTTTATTAATCTAGTTAGTTCCTTTCCGACTCGGTTCGTGAGCGAATGTGCGTTACGTTTAATCGATCGATAGCTATTGAATCGTATTTAATCGCGTATTTAATACTGTTTTGTTAGTTTTAAATTTGTGTTTAGTTATTATTGTTACGTTTCTAGTACTGTTTTATTGTTTTTTAGTTATTATTTTTGTTGTGTTAAACAATGCCTGAGGCATACGTGTACAGTGCTCGTGAATACGGCAACATGTTGATGTGTTTAGGAGAAGCCCGTGGCAATGCTTCTCTAGCGTTGAGAATTTACCGGAACAGATTTCCGAACGTCCGGCATCCGTCTGATTCTCGCATGATAACGGCGGCTTTTCAGCGAGTCTTAGAAAATCGACCGATTGCTCCGGTGGCGGCAGGTGGTGGACATCAAGTAAATGTTCGGACCGAGGAGCGTATTTTAAATGTGATTCGCCAAAATCCACGCCTGGGCACACGAAGTGCCGCGAAATTATTGTGGCGCCGGGGCGTACCGACTGTCTCTCATTGGACAGTTCACAAAGTCTTGCGCCGGAACAGAATGCGGCCCTACAAAATACACAAAGTACAAGCTTTGCTACCCAATGATCACGTTCGTCGTCGTGCGTACTGTCGTTGGCTGCTAGATCAACAACAACGAGCGCCTGGCTTTATTGAGCACATTATCTGGACGGACGAGTCCACATTCACGAGAAACGGGATGTGGAACAGAAGGAATGCCCATGTATGGTCAGACGTGAACCCGTCCGCCACTCAAGAAACCGGCCATCAGACCAGATGGTCCGTCAACGTACGGGCTGGTGTTTTTAATGGACGAATTTTAGGACCAGTGTTTCTACCGCAGCGCCTCAATGGATCAGCATATCTTAATTTTATAAATGGACATTTAGATGATATGCTAGATAATGTATCGCTGGCTGAATTTCGTCGAGCATGGTTCCAGCACGATGGCGCTCCACCGCATGTTACGGGACCCGTCCGCGAGCGTCTCACTGAGCTTTTTGATGATCGCTGGATCGGAAGGCTGGGGCCGCACGCCTGGCCGGCTCGTTCGCCCGACTTAACACCTTTGGACTTCTTTTTGTGGGGTTATGTGAAAGAAAGAGTGTTTAATCAGGAATGTGACAGTGCTGATGAAATGCGGGGCAGAATAGTGAGCGTTTTTGATAGATTACGTACAGAATGTGTTGAGGATCCTACACTAATGCCTCGTGTTCACGGGTCGACACAGCGACGGGCCCGGCTTTGTATTGAAATGGACGGAGCGCAGTTCGAGCCAGACCTCATAAGGTCACAAAGGATTTAGACAGGTACGTAAAATACCTCTGTCAGCTTTAATGTTTAACAGTAGGCTACGAATGCGATTAAAATGTATAATTTTCTGAAGTGTTGTAGGGGTAGGCATTTGAAAGTGGTGTTTGTAAATTCCGTATAAATCCCGTGATTCGGCCGTACGGAGCGCTCGGCGCCCGCGACGCGCGTACGCGCTGTGGCGCAATGTTGCTTTGCGTGTCAGTGACCTCACGTTTTTTTACGGTTTCCATTGCGTGTTTACGAAATATGAAGTTTTGAAAATAACCAATTTAAAGCGAAAGGTTATTGGTATTCGTTACCATTTAGGTTGTATATAATGTACGTTCTGGCTTCGGAAGCGTTCTCCTTACACCCTGTAGTTATAGGTTTAGTTTGTGTTGTAAGTAGTAAGAAGATAGATTCGTTTTCCTCTTATACTCTCTATTGGAATTGTTTTAGTTGTTAGTTTAAAAATAACTATCGTATTGTTTTAAACAGTACTTAGCATAATGACGCGAAAGAGTAATAAAGCTCCAGCTATGAAAATAGCTTGACTTAACGAAACGTCTCAGCAAGCCGATTAGCACCAAAAATTCAGACTGTTGCTAAAATTAATAAAAGAATCTTAGACGACTAACTAGCGGTATATCAACGTACAACTCCATCGACAGTCATTTCATCCGATGACTGTACTCCACGGAGTAGCTACCCGTGGAGTATCTCAACTCTTTGGAGCTATCCGGGGTGCCATCCCATAAGCTGGAATTAAAGATAGGTATACCCGTTTTTGGACGCACCGAGATTATGCAACGGTACTAGATTGTGAGTCACTGAACTAGACAGGCACATTGTGAAAGCCACAATTCTAACTCAAGAAGCTAAGGGAGACAATGTACCTACTTTTAACACGCATACCAATAATACCCAATAATTTTAAACGTCCCTTTCATTTTGAACGTCTGCAGTTCTTATTAACCTTTTGAACGCCAATCACTTGTATACAAGTTCGAGATTTTCGTGCCCTCAGCGCCACTACTTGATTAGAAGTAATAATAGTATAAAATAAATTTACGACTTTTACAAGACCTTTTATTTTGTTTTTTATGGAAAATTGCCCTGTTATAAGCCATATTTTTAACTTTTTCACACATAATAAGTTCTTGTTTGTTTTATATTCAATAGAAACAAAAACGCCAGAAAATATTTTCATGCCCCCAACGCCAAGTACTTGATATAAAGTAAGCCAGTGATGGGACACGATGAAGACCTCGCTATATTTCATCTCGTCGAAACGATCATAAATACTATTATTGCAAGAAAATGACGATGAATGAATAAATAATATTTTATAAATATTGTAAACTATAAACTACGTTTTATTCACCTTAATCAAGAATAAATAGGTTTTCTAATCATTGTCGATAGTGTAACACCGTTTGAAAAACCCATCCCTACAAAGCGGCTAGTTGTCAGTGCGCACAACGCCACGAACTTGTATAGAAGTAAATCTGTGACGTCATAAGCGGACGGGTTTCAAGGTCATAGTGACTTTGTGCATTTTAGTGTAGTGCAATGTTTACATCTTGCGTTGGCGCAAGTGTTCTTAGAAAAAAATGAGTGACGGTGAATATGACGAATTATTGCGAGTTTTACAAGGTGTGGAGTTATACAACGTGTAACGTTAAATGCGCAAAACCTGAAAATAGTTTGATCAGAATAACGAGCAGAATCAATTGAACCACTTTTTAATATAGGTCACATTTTTCAAAAAATCTTCATTAAAAACGTTGCCGTGTCTATTTATTAATAGGTCAAGTAAGCCAATGTCACCGCGGCGCAGCGGCCCGGTGACGACTCCTCCCTCGATAAAGCGTCGTCGCAGACGCAAGAAACGATCAGAATGGTCAGTAAAACTAAAACAGCACATAAAACCTTTACAATTTTTTTAATGACTTATTTTCTCTCTGAAATAGGTCAATTGAATTAAAAATCAGTTGAGGTATCTGAGGTTTTGCGCATTTAACGTTACACGTTAAATGCGCTAAACCTCAGACAACTTTTTCTTATGATGAATCTTGTAACGTCACACGTATACAAGATTCATCATAAGAAAAAGTTTGTGAATAATCAGAATTTTGAAATAGTTCGTCGTCTCGACATTCCGTTAAGTCGTCAACTTCCGTTTCAGGAATGTACTTGCGTTTTCTATTAGTTTCTAAAAACAAGAAAAATCATTGCTAGTATTTTGCGACACCTATACCTACCATTAAAAAAAAGATCTGTAACATCTGCGTGAAACAGTTCTTCTATTGATTGTATTTGGTTCTATTTGTTGTAAGTAAACGAAATAAATTATGCATGAATCGGTTGAGGTTATGCACGTGTAACTTGACCACAGTGAATAGAAAAAAGAAAAATACCATAGAAATCGACATCTAGACATCCTTATATCAGAAAGGATTTTGACGTGCCTCGAGCGCCAACGACTTGATATGAAGTAGAACGATTACATTTGGAGACAAATAGGGATGTGCCTTCTAGAACACACGTCTAATAAATTTACAATTCCTTTCTTTTATTATGGGAAATATATCCAGGTTTTCATATTGATTTTTTTATGAAATAAAACACAATATGAAAATACGGTATAAGTTTTTATTTAGCTTCGTAAATTGGTGAATAAACATTAATTTCAACTTATAATATTATTTGTCGATAGGACATTAATCCCATCCCTACGTTTTACTATAGATACGTTATACATTTGTAGCGTGGCGTTGGAGGACACATCGCGTATTATATAGATGGGCGTCGAAAAGGTTAAAGGTTGCATTTTCAATGGCGATCAATAAATCCCAAGGTCAAACTTTAAAGGTAGCAGGGATACATTTGGGCACACCATGTTTTCTACGTAGCTTGCTCAAGTGTTTCTTATTCGCAAAATCTGCATGTTTTCGCTGAATGAAACAAATCATGTATGTACTTAACAAAGTTTACAGTATGTTGCAGAAAGTAGAACCGTCAAAACATATCGATAATTACCAGTACATAGGTAATTATCGATATGTTTTGACGGTTCTATTATTCTAAATCTTTCAGTTTTTATTGTTTACTGCCACCGTACGACAAGTAAAACCGCTATATCAAGTACTTAATCCTCTTCAATAATAATGGTATGCATACTAATCCTTACCCGACATTATAAAAACGAAAGTAACTTCTGTCTGTCTGTCCATTTGTCTATCTGTGTGAATGTATGTTTCACGATATGGATAGTCTGAAGCCTAGGGAAGGACATAGGCTACTTTTTATCAACACACCACGCGAGCGAAGCCGCGGGCGGAAGCTAGTAGTATTACAAGTAGAATAAGTCAGTGGTATTGTAGTTAAGTAGTTTTCTCCAGTAGACATCATAATTATCACCATTACACCACAAACGGCTTTTTACAAAGCCAATTTTATTATACTTGCAAGACACTGTTTCAATCTATCAGTGTTTACACGTATAGTAAAGGTCGACTGAAGACACATCTGCCTATGCAAGACTGAAGCCAGGGAGACAGTCACAGATTTTAAGTAACTGGACTTAGGACTGCGTGCGCCACGCCCGGCCTAGGTAAGCATTTTTTTTATGCTCCGACTTACTTCTGTCATAAATTCACCCTTCGTCACTGGGTATATACAACGTGTAACGTTAAATGCGCAAAACCTCAGACACCCCAACTGATTTTTAATTCAATTGACCTATTTCAGAGAGAAAAAAACATTTTAAAAATTGTAAAGGATTTATGTGCTGTTTTAGTCTTGCTGGCAATTCTGATCGTTTCTTGCGTCTGCGACGGCGCTCTATCGAGGTAGGATTCGTCACCGGGCCGCTGCGCCGCGCTGACATTGTTATTTACTATCTACTCACATAAAGAACTTAGGTTATCTTTGAACAGTGATTAAGAGCGTTAACGCCAAATCCGCGGCACCAAGTTTAGGTAATTGCAGTGCTCTTTGCACTCACACAGATGCGCGCGTGTCTGTGTGCGTAGAGTTGGTGTGCTCTCTGTCATTATAGTCAAACTAACCCATGTTGATCCGTTGAGTTATGTATAATGATACTTATTTAACCGTTAGTTGATTTTTATTTACTATTCTTATTTTTATTACAACCTTGTGAAATAAATAGGCAGTTTTGGATACTTTATAAAGTATATATATACTAATCAGGGGTGAAAAGTTAGAAATGTAGTACAAATGTAAAGTCCTACAACGATTAATATTATATTAGGTTATCCCACTTCCAGTGTCATATTTTTTTATTATTATTATTTTACAAAAACTAAGAAAGAAGAACTAACTAAGACTACTATACTATACAACGTGTAACGTTAAATGCGCAAAACCTCAGACACCCCAACTGATTTTTAATTCAATTGACCTATTTCAGAGAGAAAATAAGTCATTTAAAAAATTGTAAAGGTTTTATGTGCTGTTTTAGTTTTACTGGCCATTCTGATCGTTTCTTGCGTCTGTGACGACGCTTTATCGAGGGATGAGTCATCACCGGGCCGCTGCGCCGCGCTGACATTGGCTTGCTTGACCTACTAATAAATAGACACGGCAACGTTTTTAATGAAGATTTTTTGAAAAATGTGACCTATATTAAAAAGTGGTTCAATTAATTCTGCTCGTTATTCTGATCAAACTATTTTCAGGTTTTGCGCATTTAACGTTACACGTTGTGTAACCTTGTGACACTAATCAATAATCTCCACCACTATTAATCACTCGCTCCCAGACTGCTGGCAAATCTTGAACACCATTTAAAGTACCACTTTCATTTAATTCATCAATAATGCTCTTTAGTTTAATATCTAACTCCTTTTTGCTATTGTATCGAGTACCCGACAATTTCCTCTTCACATGGCTAAAACAATTCAAATCACAAGGATTCATATCCGGGGAATATGGCGGCTGAATAATTTCAATCCATCCTTTTCTTCAATTAAATTCTGAACTATTTTTGATTTGTGCGGTCTGGCGTTATCATGTAAAATTATAGGACTCGTTATATGATATTCGTCTGCCCAAATAGGAATATTTTCTTCTAAAAATGACTTATATCGCTCTCCATTCATAGTTGTATTTTCATCATAAGTTCTCCAAAAAGCAATGCCTCTGACATCCATAGGTACTATTAGTAGTATTTTTCGTTCATGTAGCTCTGCACGTGGTAAATGTTCAGCTGAAGTGCCCGGTTCCACCCAACATCGTGACTGATGTCTGACGAGGAGTATAAAATTCGACCCAAGTTTCATCAAGGCATATGAATCTATTAAGTATATTTTTCTTACGGCGATACCACGATAAATGGCTACGCGCAGTTTCATAACGAAACTCCTTCTGATCCGTGTTCAGAGTGTGGGGCACCCACACTGCACTTTTATTGACCAGACATAAATCCTCCGTGAGTACTCTATGTATAGTGGAATGAAGCCGTTTCTAATGCTTGCGAGTTTTCCTGAATTTTCAGTGTTATTTCACTGAGTTTTTCTTTTTGTTGAGTCTGAAAATAACATGTAGGTATAACATAGTGACACAAACCAGCATCGTGTCCGGCGGTCGATTGTCGGCTTGAGACACAACAATGTTTTATTTGTACTAAAATATGTATATAACGACCAAGTAATTCTTACAAGATTCCCTGCGTCAGGATCTTGAGATGAAGCCGTTTCTAATGCTTGCGAGTTTTCCTGAATTTTCAGTGTTTTTTCACTGACTTTTTCTTTTTGTTTTCTTTTTGCTTTTCTTTTTTGTGACACAAACCATAAGAAGCACCACGACAGGCGATCGATTGACGGCTTGAGATAAATAAATAACGAAGAAATGTCTTATTTAGTTTTGGTTTAATAGGTGCTAATTCAAAATAAAGGAAACACGTGTCTGTTTAGATATAAAATCTCAAAAATTGCCATAAAATATAAAGAAGTAAAAAAAAATAAAACTTACAACAGCATTTTGAAATATTTGAACTTCTCTTTTCTGCCTATAACAACGAATCGGATATTAATTTTATCTTATTACTACTGTGTTTCATAAAAATACCCAGACAAAAAGTAATTTTAAAAAATTATATTGACTTCAGAAAGTAGTAAGTATAATATTGTTTCTTATGGTTTACTAATTACACCAAATATAGATATTTTTTTTATAAGTAGAGAACCCACCTCGTTTCAGTGCTATATTCTCAATTATCCAAAACTGACAACCCCAGAATGGTCAATTCAGTTTATGAGATTATAAGACAGAATAAACGCGAATTATTACGAATTCTATCCCCGTGTAAGAAAAATATGAATTGGCTATAACCTGTTACATAGTTAAAAAGTGGCTCCTCGGTAACTTACCTTTTAGCTTCATTAGCCTTGGCTAAATTTTCATATTTATTTCTTTTTATTCCCGTATAGCGCCTTTTGTTAGCCATATCTAAAAAAAAGTAAAATCGAAACATACATAAAGAAGTCTAATTTAATCTTCTTAAGTTAATTGAATACCATTACATTAAAACATGTACTCACCAAAGTTCTGTAATATAATAAAAATATATTATAATAAAAAGTATCAATATGTCCCAGTCGCGCTAAAAACTCGCGAAAGTACGATAATATTTTACGCGACACGCAGCGATGGGAGCGACACACGTCCTGTCTCTGAAAGGCCTCAGCCGGCAATGAGCGGTGGCGTGAATCCGCGCCGATTATATAGCAATACTAAATAATTCATAGTAAAATAAACATATAAGTTATTAAAAAAATATTTGAACCATGTTTTAGAACATAAATGTCTTAATTTACTAGGTCTAAAAGAAAATATAAATATTTCAGATTTCATCCTAAACTAACACGTTTAATATCTCGAAAAGTGGCTACAATTGACACTTTTGAATATACTTTTCTTAAATGAAAACTTACAGTAATCGTGTTTTTTTTTCAGCCATGCACTAAAAAATGTTCTTATTTTTTATAAAGTAATGTTATAATAAGTTTGTCATATATGGTTTTACTAATATCTAGCATCTGCTTAGACCGTCGATCGCTAGTTTTAAAAAAGACTTGCATAAAAACGGTTCTGATGAGAAAACTAAACAAAAAATTGAAAATGTTTTTCAGCCATGCACTAGATTATAAAACTCCCAATAATATGACGTCAATATCTCATCTATAAATTAAACACATTATGGTTTTATTGTCCGTCGGAAATCATCAATTTTGACTCCAGCATGGCTCTAACGCATGAACCCTCTTAAATCACTGTTCAAAGATAACCTAAGTTTTTTCCAGGCTTTGGAAAAACTTTCGCCAACATTCGCACCATTTCACAATATTGAATGTTTGTGTACGCCATAGTCGCGAAATTCGCGCGCACGCGCCGCCGGGGTAACGGGATAAAACAATTAGGTACACCTGTGACGCATGTGTCGGCGCCGCTCAGACTGAAGTAAACATGACTACTGTCACGTATTTCGCACGCCCCGTCTTTGTGCAAATCGTCATTTAGGTACTTAGGTTACGTTTAAGTTAAAAAAAGATAGGTGGCATTATTGTTTACTTCAAATTGTCTTTTTCATGGTACTGTATGGAAGATTCGTATTCGCATTGAAATTAAATGATAAATGATTTATTTTCTGTAAGTAGGTTTGTACAAACACTTTTACATGTCAATCATATTTTTTTAAACTAGATGAGGTCGGCGTTTCCTATCTGACTACTCTGAGAAGAAAGGCCGAAACAAACTCAGAGGTCACAGTCTCTTTTAAAGTCCAGACATAATCTTGGTCAGATAATGTGAAGACCATGTAGATTAGTGTCTGAAATGGTCTTTTGAGTAAAGAACCACACAGATTGAGCGGACCTGTCCAGTCAGTGCACGCATTTGTCAAAAATCGTGCAGCTCAACTCAGAACTTGAGGAGCCTTACGATTCGACGAACAATACCAATGAAAGGACATTTGGGTAGGCCGCATAAATGACTCAAACTGCCAGATAATGATTAAAACTAACTAAGAAGGAAAACCGAAAAAAAGAAATGACCCACATAGTCTTCACACTCACAGTAATAATAATAAAAATAAGATACTTTACAAAGTATTTATCCATGTCATTGTTTATATAAAATTCATCAATGTCAATGTGTATATAAAAATCCGGATATAATCTTTGATCTTTGAGGACCATGTAGATTGGTGTCTGAAGTGGTCTTTTGAGGAAAGAACCACACTGAGTGGACCTGTGCAGTCAGTGCACGCATTCGTCAGTAACCGTGCAGCTCAACTCAGAACTTAAGGAGCTCAACGATTCGACGAGCAATACCAGGGACAGGACATTTGTGTAGACCGCATACACCACTCAAACTGCCAGACCATGATTAAAACGGAAACAATGACCCACATAGTCCTCACATTCACAATAATTAAAATAATATAAGACTTTAAACAGTAAATGTTCATGTCATTCTGTATATAAATAGATATTTAGAAAGAAAAGCTATTATTATCCAGCGTACGAGAAAATTTTAATTGTGTTTGTTTACCTATTTTGGCGGGTTTGCGCCTGTTATAGCTTGACCTATTAATAAATAGACACGGCAACGTTTTTAAAGAAGATTTTTTGAAAAATGTGACCTATTTTAAAAAGTGGTTCAATTGATTCTGCTCGTTATTCTGATCAAACTATTTTCAGGTTTTGCGCATTTAACGTTACACTTTGTATAAAAATCACAACTTTCTAAGAAAAAAAGTTTCAGGTTTATCTGGGTTAATTACTTACTTCATATCAAAATAGCATTCACCTATCCAATGTCAAGTTGACATTGACCTGAAACCTTTAAAGGCACCTCACCATTTTATGAAATGGAAAAAATGAAAATTGTCTGAGTCCGTTAATGTCACATAGTTCGGTCTGACGTGTAAAGAAGATTGTTGAATGTCATTCTACGGTATTGAAATTACAACATAATGCTGAGTCTGTAAAGCTGATTCTGTCGTACAATGAACAGACAAAAATAGCCCTAAAGTTGAGGAAAATATTCAATATGCGAGTGTACCTGGTAGGAGAACTGCGGGAACTGCTCCTCCTGGATGCGCGCGAGGCTGGCGTCGTTCTCGGGCGGCGTGAGCTCCACGGACTCGCCCGTGAACTCCGAATCGAAGTAGCGCGTGTCGGTCTCCGACTCCACCTGCGGCTTGAAGGGCGGCGGGATCTTCTTGGCCACCAGGTCAGCCCAGTTCACGGACGCGAAGAACGGATGGTTCATGATTTCGTGCGCGTCGTCCGGCCCGGCGCCCAGCCGGTTGGCCGGCTCCTTGGTGAGCAGGCCAGCCAGCAGCGCGCGGCACGACGCCGACAGCGCGCGCGGGAACCGCACCTGCGCACAGACTCTGTAGCTGGGCCTCGCACGCGCGCGCGCGCGGCCCGGGCACTCACCTCCTCGCTGAGGATGAGCGAGAACAGCACGTCGTGGTCGCGGTTGTAGAAGGGCAGGCGGCCGCACGCCATCTCGTACATCACCACGCCGGTGCCCCACCAGTCCACGGCCGGCCCGTAGTCCGTGTCCTCCAGCACCTCGGGCGCCAGGTACTCGGGCGTGCCGCAGAACGTCTTGGTGGTGCGGCCGTAGGTGATGTTGACCTGCGACAGGCACGCGTCAGTACGGGAGCGGGAGCGGGTGCGGGGGAGGGGCTCGTATCCGCTAGCTGCCTACCTTGCACAGGCCGAAGTCCGCGATCTTGATGTGGCCGTCCTTGTCCAGCAGCAGGTTCTCGAGCTTGAGGTCGCGGTAGATGATGCCCTCGGCGTGCAGATAGCCGAGCGCGGATACGATCTCTGCACCGTAGAAGCGCGTGCGCTCCTCGCTGAAGGAGCGCTCGCGCGACAGGTGGAAGAACAGCTCGCCGCCGTTGGCGTACTCCATAACGAAGCACACACGGTCGGCCGTCTGGAACGAGTAGCGCAGCGCCTGCGCGGAACAACACTCAGCGCATCAAAAGAATACACTGTTGGATTTTCAACTCTGCTTTATGCCTGCGTTGAAAATCCAGCGCGCGATGAAAAATCACCCGTGGGGACGAAGGCTTACACACAAGTGTCGAGGCGGCCATGCACAGTTCACACAAACTGCTTTACACTGTTCCGTTAACTACATAAACTTCATTCTGCTGTTTCTTCATCATTCAATCTTTATGATGTCTAGCAATACGATGTAAATTTGCTGTGCACAGCGCGCGTGCATACGTTAAAAGGGGCGCCGAAGAAGCCCGGTTTAAGACGAAAACATGCATGGTTTACTCATGATATAGAGAGGTTCACTAGATTCTAATTAGATATTTTTAGTTAATTAATTTTGATATGTCGCGAGTGTCCTGACCCTGAGACAATTGTCACTGTGTGAGTTTCCACTTGAAGTTATTTAACTCACACAGTAATTACTTTAAATATGTGAGCACTCTGTATCTATCAGTCACATTGTATAATCAATTTATCTGTCATTGCTTCATTTTTAATTGTTATTGTAGTAATTTTATTCTTGGTACATATGCGGCGGGAGACCTCGCGTCTGTCCGTCTGTCTGAACGCGATAAACTCAAAAACTATCAAACGGATTTTCATACTGTTTTCACCAATGGAAGGGGTGATTCATTAAGGTTTTGTTGTTGTAAATTGTCTGAAATATAACGATGATTGTTGAAGGTGTTGAAACAAAATCGTCTCAACTAGGAGCTTTTGTGGCGTGCGCCGATAAAACAATAGCTATAGGAAAACAATGTATTAATCGGAATGTTTCCGACACCCACGCGGGCGAAGCCGCGGGCGGTGTTACAGTGTCTGGTGACGTAGACAGGTGTAAAACATTTTAGAAGAGTAATTATGTACTTTTTAGGTCATTATTTTCCTTAAGAAACTACCTTTTGAAAAGGGCAACTAGGTAGTCAGACTCTATGCAGGGCTTGCATGGACGCTGAGGAAACCGTTGAGTATGCGCTCTTTGAATGCACAGGCGTCACCCAGATTAGATCAGAAACCCTCGGGACACCCAGATCTTACACAGATGTTCTCAACAGGTCAGGAGATGTAATCAACTTCTGAGGGGAGGTAGGCTGGTCGGTATAACCACCGACTGCCGCCATGGCCCAATGGTCCACTTGAAGGACTAAGTGCGGAAACCAAAGCATGGAACATGGGACACAGGGGCAACTAGAATCAATTCTATTTTCTTGTAAATATTGTCATTCAAGTTGTGTCTATTAGAAATAAACGATTTTGAGTTTGGTCGGTGGAGTCGTACCGTGAGGAAGGGATGCTTGGTCTTCTTGAGCACGCGGTTCTCGGTGATGGTGTGCGCCACCTCGTCCTTCTGGATGATGAGGTTCTTCTTCAGAATCTTCATGGCGTACAGCTTGCCCGTGCCCTTCTCTCGCGACAGCACCACCTTGCCGAACGTGCCCTTGCCCAGCACTTTCACGAACTCGAACTTCTCCAGCGTCTGCGCAACACCCGCATCGTACACACGCACTGTACCGACTGCTTGCAGCCGATGCAGCACATGGTACACTCTTGCAACAATACTTCAGATTAGATGTTACAAGTACTTATTATATACAAATATTATTATATCTATTGCTTTTAAATGTAACTTAATTGATCTCATGAACGTTAGTGCAATAATTAGACTAGTACTTGTCTAATAATTCATTTGAACTAGTTTATCTGAAATTAATGAATATGATGTGATTATAAGAATATTATACAACGTATAACGTTAAATGCGCAAAACCTGAAAATAGTTTGATCAGAATAACGAGCAAAATTCATTGAATCACTTTTTTATATAGGTCACATTTTTCAAAAAAGTTGCCGTGTCTATTTATTAATAGGTCAAGCAAGCCAATTTCAGCGCGGCGCAGCGGCACGGTGACGACTGCGACTTCGATAAAGCGTCGTCGCAGACGCAAGAAACGATCAGAATGGCCAGTTAAACTAAAACAGCACATAAAACCTTTACAATTTTTTTAATGATTTATTTTCTCTCTGAAAGGTCAATTGGATTAAAAATCAGTTGGGGTGTCTGAGGTTTTGCGCATTTAACGTTACACGTGGTATTTATTAGGTTGTTTCATAAGTTCTTGCCATATTTTATTTTTCTCGAATTTTGTCGTATTTAACCCTTTATAAGGCCGAGAAAACTAGACATGGTACAGTAATAAATATTTAGTATGTTAATAATGATATTTTTTTTAAGATTTTTAAGTATTTCTTCAAATGGGAAAATCAATGGGAAATTCGCGGAAACAACCATCAACAAAAAATACAAGCCCGGAAAACAATAACTTTAAATTAAAAAAAATAATAATAATTTAGTTGGTGGCATGTATATTGCCTCCAGCGATATAAGCCACCGGTGATATAAGCTGCGAAGATCAACCTCGCCCAGGCCGACCCACCAGCTTTGATGAAGATGCTTTGCGTCACGAACTTGAGCTACATCCAGACTATTCTATAGTACGCGTGATTTAGAGAAGGCGCTTGGACAATCCTACGCGACTATAGATCGTTATCTCAAATCGACGATCTCAAATGGACGGACGACCTAAAGAAGGTGGCTGGGGTAGACTGGATGCGGAAGGCGGAGGACAGGGTGTTGTGGCGCAGTCTGGGAGTGGCCTATGTCCAGCAGTGGACTGCGATAGGCTGAGTTGATTGATTGATTGATCTCAAATCGATGGGATATCGCAAAGTGATGTCACGTTGGACACCTCATGCGTTAACGGACCGTGACCGGGCCGTTCTTGTGGCCATTTGTCAAAGTTTGTTACTTCGTCCGCACAGACGAGACTTTCTCAAGGACATTATTACATGTGACGAGAGCTGGATACATTATGAAACTAACACGCGTCATGCCTATTGGATTCCTCGCGGGAAAACCCACCAGCCCAGCCTAAACTTAATGAACACGGTCGTAAGATTATGTTGTCTGTTTTCTGGGATTGGCAAGGAATGATTTTCTGGGAACTCCTCGAATCTCATCAGACTATTAACGCCAATCTGTATACGCAGCAGTTTCGCAAACTAGCAGACATGTTAAAAATTAAGCGGCCAAAACGACTTGGAGTCCAACTTTTGCATGACAACGCACGACCTCATTGCGCCAAGTTAACACATAAACAGCTGGAGGAGCTAGGATGGCTGACTGTTCCACATCCAACGTATAGCCCGGATCTTACGCCTTCAGACTTTCATTTATTTCGAGCTCTTAAATTTCATTTACTAGGAAAAAAAAATCGAAAATTCTGGAAGTATTAAAACCAAACTTGAAATTTTTTACGAGACCCAGCCTGCCTCGTTTTGGGAGGAGGGTATTCAAATTTTGCCCAGTAGATGGCTGACTGTTGTTGATAACGAGGGAGACTATATAATTGATTAAATGTATTTTTATTAATAAAAAAATATTAATAATAATTTGTCTTTTAGCTGGCAATAATTTATGAGACAACCTAATACAATTGGCACGACGTATGGTATTATACTATACAGTACGCGGTCTGCAGCGAATGCTTAAAATATTTCTGATTGTGAGTAGGTACTTTACACATCTCGCCTTCAGAAGTAGTAGTTACAATGCAGTGAGTTTTTGTAATTATTACGTTTTACAATAAAAAAATTAAAAGTATATACAAATTGTGCGGAAGCATTTTTTATCAATCACACTTTTAATTCATCTTTGATACCTAAATAAATATTTACACAAGCAAAAAGTTGACTTAGTCTACAACAAAAATAAGTTTGCACCAATTTAAGAAACTATGGAAATCAAAGTCCGCTGTTCTCACCGAGCATTCTTTAGTTTCCACCTACCGAATAAGAGAAGAAGGCGTGAGTTTATGCATATAACCGAAAATAGCGCGTATCTCAATAGCTACACGACATTTCTTCTTTGGTTGGAAATAATTCAAACCGTTTTGTAAGTTCCACCAACTTCCGATAAGGTTATTTATTATATAAAACGGTTGCGCACATTCGTTTATACGAATATGAACATTATTTATAAAGAGAGATTTCATTATTTGAAGAGTCAGAGCCGCCGTCACAACAAAGCACGATCTACAGCAGAGTCAGAGCAATCGTCATAAGAGAGCACGACCTACAGCAGAGTCAGAGCAGTCGTCACAACAGAGCTCGACCTAAAGCAGAGTCAGAGCAGTCGTCACACCAGAGCACGACCTACAGCAGGGTCAGAGCAGTCGTCACAACAGAGCACGACCTACAGCAGAGTTAGACCAGTCGTCACAACAGAGCACGCCCTACAGCAGAATTAGAGCAGTCGTCACAACAGAGCACGACCTACAGCAGTCAGAGCAGTCGTCACAACAGAGCACGACCTACAGCAGAGTCAGAGCAGTCGTCACAACAGAGCACGACCTACAGCAGTCAGAGCAGTCGTCACAACAGAGCACGACCTACAGCAGAGTCAGAGCAGTCGTCACAACAGAGCACGACCAACAGCAGTCAGAGCAGTCGTCACAACAGAGCACGACCTATAGCAGTCAGAGCAGTCGTCACAGCAGAGCACGACCTACAGCAGAGTCAGAGCAGTCGTCACAACAGAGCACGACCTACAACAGAGTCAGAGCAGTCGTCACAACAGAGCACGACCTACAGCAGAGTCAGAGCAGTCGTCACAACAGAGCACGACCTACAGCAGTCAGAGCAGTCGTCACAACAGAGCACGACCTACAGCAGTCAGAGCAGTCGTCACAACAGAGCACGACCTACAGCAGTCAGACCAGTCGTCACAACAGAGCACGACCTACAGCAGAGTCAGAGCAGTCGTCACAAGTGTGGTGTAATCGTTACCATCAAGTGAGCTGGGAATGCGACAAACAATTGACTCATCCTATAATTACCCCACGCAAGTCGACAAGCTTTTTAATGTCACTCGCATTGGCGGGTAGCATTTCTAAGTGGATGCCTACGTAGTAAAAGGATCCTACTGTCCAACATTCGAATTACTACCTTAAGCAGTTTGGGTAGGGCGATGTCAGTCGGGACACGCCTTTTATATAGAAGGTATACAGAAGCCCCCGGCACTGCGGCGGCCACCGATATCGGAAACATGGTCTAAGCTATCGGCGGTCAGGGCTCCAGTCAGAATAACCTCCACGACACCATAAAATATAGTCTAAAGTTTGGCCATACAATGACCAAAAACAAGCGCAAATACTGTCACACACACACTCGCAAGCGTACGGCGATCAGAAACTATCTAATGCACGTCAAACGTCACCCTCCCGCGCGTGACAGTCGCGAGTGCGCTTTGCCTTCGCTCAGTCGCTGTACGTACTTACGTACACACGTTCTATGTGTGCGTGCGTTTGTATTATCTGTTTTCTGATGACCCTGTTGGTTGTTGGTTGTGAATGTTGTGATTATGGGTAACCGGGTGACTAACACATGCACTTTTCCTGTTCACCAAAATACCAACGTAATTATGCAATGACAACTTCATGATATAGGTGTAAATTATAGTTTGTAAATATATTTTATATGAGATATATCGTACTTAAATAAATTATATGCCTATATCATATATTTACAAACTTTGCTTTACGTTTTTTGTATGTAGATACTAAACATAAGTACCTAATAAATAAATGATTGAGCATGTCTGGGATGAGCTAAAAAGAAGAATTCGAGCAAGAAGCCCTGCTCCTACGCGCCTCCAGAGCTTCAACTTGCCATTGAAGAGGAGTGGAACGCTATACCACAAGATTTCATGGTAAAATTAATACGGTCCACGAAAAACCGATTAAGAGCTGTAATTAAGGCTAGGGGAGGGAATACACCCTATTAATAAACAATTTGATCAAGAATTTTGAGTTTGATTTTCATTATTTCTTAAGCGAAATTGGTTAATTTTACCCGTTTGCTGGGTTTTGTGCCGTAAAACCACTTCTGGGTATTTTTTACACTGTATTTGACATCATTAGAAAGGTAATCAGGTAGACTTTCAATTAGTGTGTTTTTTAAAATATTCATTCAGATTCATGAAAAAAAAACTGCCTTAACAAAAAAAGTCAAGGTGTGCGATTTTATTGCTCTCAAGTTTATTTTTAATTTTGGCAGGTATTGTAATGATGCTTGCAAACTGTAGTTATAATTTAAGTTCATAGTTACCTACACAATTATTTAATTTTTAGGTTCTTCAAGTCGTAAATGATGACCCAGAACTTCAGTAATTTTCAAGAAGTACTTTACATAAAATTTTAAAACACCTTCGATTTAAATTCATGACCAGAAAACGCCGCAGTGTATTAATTGACCGAGATGACATAACTTTATGGCGGCATCGTTATTTGCAAAAAATAAAACAGTATCGTAGGGAAGGTCGCTCTATATATTATCAAGATGAAACGTGGATTAATGAAGGTTGGTACTAACATTAGCATTTAATTTTACTTGTTTCTCGAGACTGTCGTTTTTATTGTATTATTAGGTATTTATGTTTTTTATTATTTTGTTCACACACACACTAATAATCATTTTAGGCCATACTGAGAATAAGCACTGGGTGGACACCAGGGTGAAATCATCACGTCAGGCTTTCTTAGAAGGGTTAACCACTGGGTTAAAAGGGCCTTCAGGCAAGGGGAGACGACTTGTAGTGTCCCATGTTGGGAGCGAAGAGGGTTTCGTGGATGATGGTCTGTTAATATTCGAAGCGAAAAAGGGGCTAGATGATTACCACAAGGAGATGACTTCTGACATATACGAAAACTGGTTAAAAAATATTTTTCCGAAATTAAAAGAAAACGCAGTACTGATAATAGATAATGCTCCATATCACACCAGGAAACTGGAATCGTTACCTACTTCTAGTTGGCAAAAAGGGCAAATCCAAGATTGGCTAAAATCAAAAAATATTTCATATGACGAGACAATGTTAAAGCCCGAACTAAATGAAATTGCCCGAAAGCACAAAAAAGCCCATAAAAGGTATGTCGTCGACGAGATGGCTGCTGAACGGGGTGTCACTGTTTTGCGACTGCCCCCTTACCACTGCGAGCTAAACACGATTGAGTTTTTCTGGGCTCAAGTAAAGGGGCATGTCGCTAAAAATAATAAAACATTCAAAATGAATGAAGTACGAAGCCTTTTTGAAGAAGGGCTTCGTCAAGTGACCCCGCAGCGGTGGAAAGACTGTGTAGGCCATGTAATTAAAATTGAAGATGAAATGTGTCATTTGGGCCATATAACCGACGACATTACTGATAGGTTTATCATAGAAGTAGGTGGCGATTCTGATGATTCAGAATATTCCTCAGATATGGAGTCATTATCGGAATCAGATTAGCGAATACCTGTAATTAATTAAGTAATTAAAAATATATGTTTTATATTATTAATTTTGTATTATTACGTTTTAATTATGTAATTACACATTATTTCAGGTTATTATAAGTCATTGTATGAATCAGATTAACGAATACCTGTAATTAATTAAGTAATTAAAAATGTATGTTTTACATTATTAATTTTGTATTATTACGTTTTAAATAAGTATTAGGTCATCCCACTTCCAGTGTCATATTTTTTATTTCCAATATTTATGTATTGCGCAATGGTATGCAATAGTTAATACATGTGTTGTCTTGTACAATCATGTTAGTTTAATTTTGTGTGTTGTATTGTCAAGACGTGCATTGATTTAAAATGGAAGATTTAAAAAAATCTATTAATGTAGTGGAGCAACGTATATTTCTAAAGTTTTGTGCTTTACTCAACTACTCTGGAGGAGTTGCGCACGACTTACTGGTAAAGTGTGTTGGTCGTAACGCCTTAAATAAAAGAACCGTACAGCGATGGCTTGAAATGTACAAACAAGGAAGAACCACAGCTGAAGATGAGCCGCGAGCACCTCGATCATTATCATCGACTAGATTAGAAGCAAGGGACAAAATCAAGGAAGCACTTCGTCAGTCACGTAGGGTCAGTGTCAGTGATCTCTCCACTCAACTTAACATTCCTCATTCCACTATACATAGAGTACTCACGGAGGATTTATGTCTGGTCAATAAAAGTGCAGTGTGGGTGCCCCACACTCTGAACACGGATCAGAAGGAGTTTCGTTATGAAACTGCGCGTAGCCATTTATCGTGGTATCGCCGTAAGAAAAATATACTTAATAGATTCATATGCCTTGATGAAACTTGGGTCGAATTTTATACTCCTCGTCAAAGACATCAGTCACGATGTTGGGTGGAACCGGGCACTTCAGCTGAACATTTACCACGTGCAGAGCTACATGAACGAAAAATACTACTAATAGTAGCTATGGATGTCAGAGGCATTGCTTTTTGGAGAACTTATGATGAAAATACAACTATGACTGGAGAGCGATATAAGTCATTTTTAGAAGAAAATTTTCCTATTTGGGCAGACGAACATCATATAACCAGTCCTATAATTTTACATGATAACGCCAGACCGCACAAATCAAAATAGTTCAGAATTTAATTGAAGATAAAAGATGGATTGAAATTATTCAGCCGCCATATTCCCCGGATCTGAATCCTTGTGATTTCAATTGTTTTGGCCATGTGAAGCGGAAATTTTCGGGTACTCGATACAATAGCAAAAAGGAGTTAGATATTAAACTAAAGAACATTATTGATTAATTAAATGAAAGTGGTAAGTACTTTAAATGGTGTTCAAGATTTGTCAGCAGTCTGGGAGCGAGTGATTAATAGTGGTGGAGATTATTGATTAGTGTCACAAGGTTATATAGTATAGTAGTCAGTTTTTGTAAAATAATAATAATAAAAAAATATGACACTGGAAGTGGGATGACCTAATACCTACACATTATTTCAGGTTATTATAAGTCATTGTCTGAATCAGATTAAGGAATACCTGTAATTAATTAAGTAATTAAAAATATATGTTTTACATTATTAATTTTGTATTATTACGTTTTAAATAAGTACCTACACATTATTTCAGGATAACTTATTATAAAAAAACGATACTTATTTTATTAACGCTAAGTTTCGGTTGTGCCACATCACTATTTAAGAATTGCAATAAACTGACAACACTCGTAATGTCAGTTTAGTCTACGAGATTAAAAAACAGACCTTAGAAAGAAAATACGTGTATTTGGCACACACTTTAAGACACACAGTACCAATAGGTACTTAGCAATATTCATTGTTTCATAAATGTTTAAAAAAAATCGTTTGCACGACAACAAAAAAAACCCAATGGATCTTGTTGAACTGTCAAATTGGAACGAATTGCCATTCCAAGTGTGTTACGCAATCAGGATAACGTACGAAGCCGGACCAGAAGCTGTAAATGATAAAAAATAATAAAAGTAACGAAAAAAAAAAACATTATGACAATGTGAAGAATTCTCTTGTAGTTCCTCAATTCTGGGAGAAGACAGGCATGAAGTCTCTTACGAGATCTATTCCCAAACGTCCATGGCCTTGGCCTAAAACCACAATCGAGTTATAAGAGGTAAAAACTTTACACATTCTTATCAACGGGTTCTACTCGTGTATTAGTTCCAGTAGCAGTCATTAAAGTCCACCTTTAGGTCACTCCATCCAGTCCGGAGGTGAGGTCTCAACATAAAAACAAAACGAGGCCAAACTCGGCACATCTAGCTCAGCTCGGCTATTAGTTCCAGTAGCAGTCTTCGAAGTACACCTGCAGATCACTCCATCAAATCCGGAAGTAAGGTCTCAACATAAGTAACAAAACGAGCCCAAATTCGGCACTCCTAGCTCAGCTGGGCTATTAATTCCAGTAGCAGTCTTCGAAGTGCACCTTCAGGTCACTCGGAAACGAAATATGAATTTATAATCCATACTTCATCATCTTCCTGCCCTTGTCCCATTTTATTTGGGGTCTGCGCGACACGTTTTCTTTTTCCATTCTTCCCTATTAAACGTCATGGCATCATTTACTCCTTTCTCTTTCATATCATTCCTCACACCATCCATCCATCTTATCTTTGGCACTCCTCTCCCTCTTCATCCATCTACTTTTATATTCATTACTTTTTTCGTTACATGCGTTAGAGGAGGGATCCTCATTACATGTCCATACCAAGAGAAACGACTTCCTTTTAATTTTTCTGTAACAGGCGCCACTTTTAAACTTCTTCTAATATAGGTAAGTACTCATTCCTTACTTTATCCATTCCTGTCACTCCACACATCAATCTCAACATTCTCATCTTCGCTACATGCTATCGTTTTTCATCCATCTTTTTCACAGCCCAGCATTCTGATCCTTACAGTACGACAAGCCTAATCACGGACTTGTATATTTTCCCCTTTAACTTGAGGGGCATCCGTGGGTCACGAGTTGTTCCAGTGACCTGTGGCCATTTCATCCAACCTGAGCTGATCCGGCGCGATACGGTCTACTTCGCCATCCTCTTGGACAAGCGACCCGAGGTACCGGAAGTCGGAGCACATCGGTATGGGCGTTCCGGCAAGAGTTATAGGCACAGGACTTTTTAGAATTTATAATCCCTACTTAGTTCTAGAAAAAATATAAAGGTGTGTCCAGACCTGGCGAATGTGCTTGCGAACTGCGCGCGTGCATTACATTTTCGTACGCAGCCCCTGCGCCGTCCGCGCGCCGCTCGCGCGCAAGCTACCCGCCGTACTCGAGCGGCGCAGGAGGTGCGCGTGTACTGAGGATCATAGTTCAAACGCGAAAGGAGCTACATAGCCACATAGCGCGCGCGCACTCCACTGGAGCCTCGACAGAGTTGCACTAGAGCGGCGCACCAAACGTAGGCTGTAACCGCACGCGAGCAACACGCGCGCAATTCAGAAGTTGTTCGCGAGCGGCGCCTTCGCCAGGTCTGGACACACCTTTAGACTGTGAATAAAATCTTTCCCTGGGTAGTACCTACATACAGAATGCGTGAAGTATCAAGTTTGTAATGTTAAATATTTTGTATCCGTACAGCAATCTTTTTCAGAACAAGCTGCTGCTTACAACCGACAGTGTCCACTCACGACGGCGGTCGAGCGCAAACTAATAATACAAATTGTACAGTAAATCAAGACAGTAACCAGCGTGAATCTTAATGCATTGAATTATGGGTTATTTTAACCCTTATTTCAATGCATTAAGATTCACGCTTTACAGCTAAATATGTGAAAAAATAGACTCGATTTTTATTTTATTTTTTTGAGCCTATTTGTGACATTTTGATAGTTTTTTTTTTATGCTACCTTTTTGAACACGTCTGCTTGCATAAAATATTTTTAAATAAATAAATTTATGTTATTAAATAGAAGAAAAATGTTCCTAAAGTCAACACGATATCGCCAATTTTGTGTGTAGAGGCAACGGAAATAATTTTTTACAATATTGTAAACCAAAATTTTCGAATAAAAAATTGCTACCATTTGAAGATGAAGGATTAATCTATCTGTGGTAATTATTATTAGTTAAATTTGGTTTCGTATCATTTTGCCGCAAAATGCATCGAAAAACTGCTTATTATTGTCAGATTCGTAAACGCGTCCTTAAGCCAATAAACAAGTAGCTGATCTAAAACTAAGTGGCCCTTATTTAGTTTTCAATACTAACCTATTTACTTATAAGCATTATTGTTACTAACACCAAAATACTAACAATATTATGTACCTAGTCTGAAATAAAGTTTTATTATTATTATTAGTTTACAAGGTGGAGAGTCCGCTCGGCGCCTTGAGGAAAAGAACCCAAAATACTGAAGTTAGCCTTCATTTTCTTTAACTTTACTTTTCTACCTAGTAGTGGTTAGTGTATTGAAATAAGAAATAAAGAAGCTTTTCAAATATATTTTACATTTAATTTGAAAACAAGATAAGGTGACAATTGAGATGTAATGCTTTTTTGAAAGATTTGATCTTTGTGATAGACCCTTCTGATTGGTGCCATAAAAATCAGGATGTTGATTTCACATTTTTGCTGATTCCAAATTCCAAACCCAGATAAGCCAATCGACTTTCCAAAAAATATTGATTGCAGTTATACTTATTTTTTAAAACATTTTCAATTTGAGGTTCACACAGTTGAATATATTATTATTATTATTATTTTTTAGTAAACTGGCTAATATAAAATATTTAGGATAGTTTCCATCCAGGGCCTATTAGAACTTCCCACCGTGCATTCGGTAGTAGAGCTAGGGGTGAGTCTGTACGCACTATGCGGCGCGGGTCCCGGAAGCTGGTGCCGAGCTGCGCCATGTCGCGGTCGTCGCTCTCGGGTAGCGCGCCCGCGCCGGCGCTCGGCCCGCCCGCGCTCAGCTGCGACGACACGTAGCGGATCGCCGCCACCCACTCCTCGCTGCACATCCAAACAACGATTACTACTCATGTCGCACATACCACTCGACACACATGCAACAATTGGCTATATTTAATTTCAGCAAAGCCAGCCCCTAACAGTACATAAATGAAAAAAATTAAAAAATATTCAATGGAATCTCAAACCAATTTTGATGAAAATTAAATGGAATCAATAGAATTTTTGAAAAATCAATTTTCCTTTCCGGAGATTGAACCCATTCATATTATATTAATATAATTATACCTTCTAAAGGTATCACTAACATTTATCGAATCCTGGGAGGTAATGATATAAAGTGAACTTAAGGAAAGTGATGATTTTAGCGATCAACTGAAATCAAATCACCAATTTGATCAGTTATTATGTAGTCTAGTCTGCCTTTTCCCAACTACATATGTGCGGGTCTGCTTCTAGTCTAACTGGATGAACCTTCACAACCCTTAAATGAGACACACTAAATGAACAGGTTCGATTCCCAGGCACAATAATGAGTTTCAAAAGGATTTGGCCATCCACAGACACCTTGAAAATACAATAATTTAGAAAAACATAAAGTGCATTATAGCATTCATCTACATACCTAATCTAAGCACTCAAACTCTAAAAACTTTCTCTTCTATCAAAACATTAACATGTAACAAAAGCTGTGACAATTCATGGCTCACACCTATTTCCTTTTACACAACCCATGTACTCATTACAATTTAACATTTATTTCTTACTTTATTTGGTTCAATTTGAAATCTGTATTTATTTTTGTTATTTATGTTTACATATAAAACCAATTGTAATGTAATGTAAATGATAAATGAAAACGGGGTATGAATGCGGGGTTAGCCGAGGCCTTTACTCTGCAATGGCAATAGGACATTACTGGTTGGCATTATCTATAGCTTTAGCCCCATTGGCCACTCCCAGCATATCCTGTGTAATATGCAGAAGCCAAGGTCATGCATAATTATTGTCCAATTAAAGAAATGTAATCATAATAATAATTAAAAGTTCAGATAGCACAACCATCAGGTGTGTGTGTAACAGTAAAACTCAAACTATTCTAATTTTAATGTGTGATAGTTGGAATTAGGAAAACAAGCAAACCTCGCGTATTTTCATCTATGACTGCATCCATAACCACTAAAACAGGAAAACATGAGAATAACAAAAACAATTAAGTTTCCTTATGGCACAAGCAGTGGGCAAACCCAGAGCAGTTACCGTGATGTGAAAAACCACTGACAACTATAATTGGTTTACTATGAGCACATAGTATGATGAGTAGCAGCTAGTCCTGCGGGCCTGTGGTCTGAGAGCGAGTGCGAGGCGCGCTTTGTGACCAGGTCTGTGGCTGCAGGGGCACACTCACCGTTCCTTCTCGGTGTCGACAGAGAAGTTGCGCTCGATGACTGTGGTCCACTGCAGGCCGCGGATGGTGAAGGTGTAGGGACGCGGCTTGTCTACGGCCATGATCTGGCAGTCTCGCACCGTGAACTTGTTGAGCGGGTCGCGGTAGTTGTTCCGCTCCGGCTGCGTCTTGAAGCCCACCAGGTCACCGTTGTCGAACAGGATGAAGTAGCGGTCGCGCCAGTTGCGGATGTGCTCGCCGCGCTTCTGCAGCCAACCCTCCTTCACGATGTTCCCGGGCGCCGCCTCCGCCATGGTCTCGCGGTCGCGGCCTCGCGCAGCGCTGTTTGATAACAAACTACGGCAACCGCAAGCTCGTGCTCGACACACCACGTTTTGCACTCCCCTTTCGCCGCGCGTGTTTCACCTGGATTGAATCACCACGGGCACACTGCCACCGAACATTTTCTCGCTTGATATTGCAATAACGTACAGATTTCAACGTTTTTCTTCTCAAAAAACATGAACGTAAGCGATGTTACTACGTAGGTACGTAGCCTCGCGATGTAACAGTGACAATTTACATCAACGCTGTCTGACGGAAGATAGAAAGAGACAAACCGTCTAAAACAATGTGTGAAAAGGAGAAATTCGATACCAGTCTATACTCTTTCATACTTGGTTGCGTTATAACCTATTTTGACAAATTAGTACCTTATGTCTGCCACTAGGGGAATAATTAGCGCTGTTTACACTTTTTAATGCGTTTTGGACATTCCTAACTTTTTGCGTATTGAAATAACAAAAAAAAGAGAATAATAAATAATACTCCTTACGGCTTTATGGCTAATCTTCTTTGCCAATAGAGTTTCATTTATTAGTTTCCAAAGCAGGGTTTTACAATCGCTATTTAATGCTAGGTACACACGCAGTGACTTACTTACAAGATAGGTAATTATTATTATGTATTCGACCTCATCAAGCGGCCTCTGCCCACTCACTATAACTGCAGGATAGTCATTGCAGTTTCTCAGAGCCGTCCAGGGTGACGGTGCGACACGGATCATAACGAACCCTCCAAGTTTTAAATAATCAAATAAAAAAATCCATATTTCGCGATATGCTAGTCTTTACTAGGAGCACTGTACGCGCGGTAACTTCTCTAGGTCATTCGATAAATTAAAATTTTCATTACATCCGGTCTATCTGCATAACTATTCACAACCACTCGATACGCTTCCGTACCGTATGGAACATCAATCAATGTTATCGTAGGACTTCTCTCAACGCTGTTCACAAGTCCAAAACCCGAAAATTTTGTCAGTTTATATGTAATAGACGACCACTACTCTACGATAACGTGTCGGATGATTGTTATTATTAGCTATGCAGGTCTGGTATCAGTTCTGTTTGAACCTGACTGATATTTATTTATTTGAACTTTTCGCACAAAAGGCACAAAGGTGGACTTATTGCCTTAGGCATTCTCTACCAGTCAACCAAGGGTGGTGATGAGATTAGATGGCAGGTGCTTTGGTTGAGAGGACAGTGATAAAAAAAAAATAGACAAATACATAAATAGGTTATAAGCACATACATACGATTTACTATAATATATATTTATAATATATAAATAAATACAAATTCAAAGAAGAGAGGTGTTGAGATGACTCTATGCTATTTATTTTGAAAATAACTCTGCAAATTCCGCTTAAATGCAGACCGACTAGTAATATTAATCGAAATGTAACGTACACAATCAATCTGATTCAATATCATAAATTGAACGATGATAAATTGATCGTCTAAGGTGCCCCTTATGTTAACTCAGTAGGTACGATGTGACGTATTTTATTTAGATATTTATATCCTCGCCTCTCGGCGTCTAATAAGGCTTCCAATCCCGCAGCCTCGAAATGTTAAATCTCGGTGTTTGCGGGACTGAATATTTTCAATCCCGTGGGATTCCGCATACAGAAATAAATAGGTACTTAATGTTTATTATGGTAACAGAACCAATTAAGTTATCAACTTAGCTTCACTTTTATATTTAAGTTTTAGCAAGAGATCAATTAAGTTGCAGTATTAATTTGTAGAGCTCAAATACCATTTATATTAATACAGCGTGTAACGGAAGGGGGGTATCAACCCTGAAGGAGGTGAATGTGCTCATGAAACTCAACAACTTTCCCCAAAGAACATAGGTCGAAATATGAAAAAAAAATTTGGCCCTCCCATAGTAAATCAATCAGCTGGTAGTCAGTTTTGTAAGGGAGGGCCAAATTTTTTTTTCATATTTCGATCTATGTTCTTTGGGGAAAGTTGTTGAGTTTCATGAGCACATTGACCTCCTTCAGAGTTGATACCCCCCTTCCGTAACACGCTGTATAAATATATAATATATTTTTTTTTTCAACTGAATGTTGACAAAGCTTATCTACCTACCTAACTAATCTTAGTTATTTTGGCAACAATTAAGAGGGGCCCGTAGCTAAATAATAACAGCCGCACAGGTCGATCGATCTGGTTAAGCTACGCTTGCCGCGGTTGGTCTGTGGATGGGTGACCATCTTTACATACCAAGACCCTTCCGTGCCTCGGAAAGCACGTTAAGCCATTGGTCCCGGCTGTCATTAGTGGATCTGTGACAGTCGTTACGGGTCGTCAGAAGCCCGAAAGTTTGACAACCAGTATTACCAAGGGGTTTCGTATTACCTAGTAACTGGGTGGTGGAGGTCAAATAGGCAGGCGCTCCATGTAAAATACTTGTACTCAGTTGCATCCGTTTAGACTGGAAGCCGACCCCAACATAGTCGGGAAAAGGCTGGGCAGATGATGATGATGATGACGATGAGTTTGGCAACAATTAAGGCTTCAATTAGCTTGGTCAGCATTCAGTTGAAAATGTTTACGAAGAAAACATAATATGTCCAATGTGTCTGCCCAACAACTGCGTATTTTGGAGATAATATACAGTATTGAAACCACATACATGCATAAAATTTATACCACACATACTTGTTATCGCCTCTTCTGACGATAGGTACACAAAAAATGAACGAAATCGGTCGCGAAAAAAAAAATTGCTGTTCCCTACATTTATGTTCACATAACTCGTCAAACCCTTTCGGGGTCCACACTACAGGTATAATTCCTTTTAAAGCTGTAAATGTTGTTTTTCTGACGAATCTCACTTTAATATGAGGCCAGATACTAAACGTACACGGTATTGGAGGCAGGGCTCGGAAACCGGTTGAAATTCTTAACCGGTTACGGTCATTGACCCCAAACCGAAATCGATTTAGGTTAAGGTTTGCACTTTACCGGTTTTTACTGGTTTTTGCGGGAAACCGGTTTTTCATGAATTTTGGTTTTGAAAGTGAAAATTAACCGGTTAAACACCCCCCGCCCCCTAACTAAGCAAGTCGCAACATGAATCTACCCGCACCATTTAAGTTCTCCGGTTGTATTTGACGTCCTCAGATCAAACATTTTTTTTCCTAATGTTTTCTGGGGTACTAAATGTACTAATGTCACTATAACTTGTTGGAAGTGTTAAAAAAGTAGACGAAAAATATTTACGACTTACGGAATTAACCGGTTAATTTGGGTGTCAAAACCGTTTGTGCTTATGTAACCGGTAACCTTTGTCATTTGGGTTACATATGAACAGTTCACTTGTTTAACCGGTTAATGAGGGAACGATATATTTACCGGTATTTCATCGAAATTAACCGCTCTTTTTAAACCGGTTCAGAGCCCTGATTGGAGGACCTCTGGACACCAAGAATGTTTGAAATCAGGGCTCTGAACCGGTTTAAAAAGAGCGGTTAATTTCGATGAAATACCGGTAAATATATCGTTCCCTCATTAACCGGTTAAACAAGTGAACTGTTCATAAGTAACCCAAATGACAAAGGTTACCGGTTACATAAGCACAAACGGTTTTGACACCCAAATTAACCGGTTAATTCCGTAAGTCGTAAATATTTTTCGTCTACTTTTTTAACACTTCCAACAAGTTATAGAGACATTAGTACATTTAGTACCCCAGAAAACATTAGGAAAAAAAATGTTTGATCTGAGGACGTCAAATACAACCGGAGAACTTAAATGGTGCGGGTAGATTCATGTTGCGACTTGCTTAGTTAGGCGGCGGGGGGTATTTAACCGGTTAATTTTCACCTTCAAAACCAAAATTCATGAAAAACCGGTTTCCCGCAAATACCGGTAAAAACCGGTAAAGTGCAAACCTTAACCTAAATCGATTTCGGTTTGGGGTCAATGACCGTAACCGGTTAAGAATTTCAACCGGTTTCCGAGCCCTGTTTGAAATCATGCCAGGAAGTCCATGCATATAGTGGTGGAACAATCATGGTATGGGCGAGTATTTGGATTGGTGGAACAATCATGGTATGGGCGAGTATTTGGATTGGCGGAAGAACCGAACTGCAGTGCGATTCTGTAACTATCCCACCGTGAAACTATAGGTGAAGTGAGCGTGGAGAGAACCTGTCAGTGTCATCCCATTGATGCTAGGGATTGACCAAGCAAACATTTACAGTCATAACCGAGATTTTAGATTTTTTTAATGCTAATTCTATTGATAATTTTATTTAATTTCAAAGCTAGTATTTTAGTTGCCAAAACATTACGTTTAAGACACCTCGTTGCAAGGAACGGAGCGCTAACCACTATCTGAGCAATTTAAAAAAAAAGTGTACCCCCGGTTTTTGTCTTGTCCCTCGACTTTGTCCATTTATTTGTATGTGATAAATGGCTTCTAGCAAAATATATTCATTATAAGTAAAACCAACATGTATTTAAATACATTTATAAATTGTTGTTTTGTTCTTATTTGACTAAATATAAAACTTACGAATTTTTTAAAATATTGAAGACCATCGAATTTACCTGTCCCCTTCCCGACTAGGGTCAGAAAATCTTTGAATTCCCAAAACTTTCGCGTATTGGGAGTGGTTTATAAATGTAATTTGAATTCTTAGAAGTCAAATTGATCAGTTACAAGTATCAATAATATTGTTTTTTACATAATTTCTATTAAAAATAAATATAAATTAAAATCGAAAATGTTAGCCAACCGGAACATTCCGTATTGTGACTGCTCGTTTTAGCAAAAAATCTAAAAATCGTGGAAAGTATTCGGCAGAAATCGCAACACAACATCGTCTTTCATTGACAATTAGTATTGTTGAAGTAATAAAATAAGAATAAATAAAAATAAGAATAAAGTATTGTTGAAGTGCTGTGTTTCAATTTCTTCGCTCAGGTATGTGACCAAGTTTTACTATTGTAAATCAATTTTCTTTATTTATTGTTATTATTGTCAAATTGCAAAATCTATATAGTATTTGATACCAAAAAGTTCGTAGTGCTAAGTACGATAGGCAATTTTTAAACAATTTAAAACTACAAAAAGGTTGCATTATGTGACCTCCATTTTGTGACTTATACTACGGTCACATTTAACGGAACGGTAAGTCACAAGGTCGGAATGCATAAAGCTTAGTTCATATTGCGAATCCTTACTGAACGGGTGAATGAACTTAAATTACTTATTATTAAGTTTTCAATTTCCAATTTACAGATTGAAGTTTGCTGACGACAGTTTTAGGTATGATTTTCTTAACTTAAAATAAGTATTGTTTTTCTTATGATAACACTGTAGGTATTATTTTTCATTCTTCAAAATTTAATTCTTCATTCTTTTCGCGTAAAACTTAGTACCTAGGTACGAATAATAACGAACGAATAGGTACTCGTACCTAGTAGTTAACTATTTAATTAACACTTCTTGCTCGTAAAGTAAATTTCTTATATCTACACACATCTTTCATTGATTTATACATAAAATTCTTAAAATGTTGTAAGCTATTTACGTATATAATGAGCTTTTGTTTAGCTCTGTTATAAACTCTAACAGTTGTATTTAAACATCGCTCTCTTGTATCAAAAACTACTTACGACTTAGTAGTACAAACAAGATCAAACTGTTTTATATTCAAAGTATTGTCATTAAAATAATGTGTTATTTCATTACATAATAGTCATAAAGATGTTCCTCACTTCCAAGTAGGTATAAAATATTTTAATGAAAATTTTTATTTTCGACAATTTATCAGGCAACTACAATTCTACTTTTACTTTTAATTTACTTATTTTTTAACTTTAAATATATTCTGCCACTGGCTTTAATAATGGGCAAGCATTATAATAGTATAACCAAAGACAACTTAGCATCTAAATATGTTGCGTATACTGTGTCAACTTTTACGTTTACCAACAACTTACCAAAAATCGAGTTAACTACTTTGTGTTTGCCTACCCTCTAGCTTAAGTTATATCACCTTTGTTTTGTTTACCTAAAACTCTTTAACCTTTTAAAATGATTATTTTGTCACAAGTACGCTACTATAAATACATACAATCACAGAGAGCGAGGGAAACTGTTCCACCGTAATACAGTTTTTACTAGTACGGGGAACAGGGTGAATCAATTCTGTTAACAACCAAAATAAGTACCGACACATAGCAAACAAAAAGTATAACTAAGTCTGTACATTACTTGTAACATTATGAGCCGTACAAGGTTGTTATTTTGTTTTGGTAAATAAAGAAGTCTTTATTTTTTAATTAAAAAAAAATAAATTGATATTGGATAATTTTTAGAATTGGTAATATAATTGACATAATAAATATCTAAAAACGAAAATTCGATGATAGATAGCTAAAAGGTTAATTGAAGAATTAAGAAAAACAGTAAGACTGATTAAACTCATTGATTTTATTAGGTTTTATTTTAAGTTTGTGATATTGTGATTATGTATAAATGAATACCTACTTACTCTGTGACATGAAAGGAATATTATTGTAAACTCAAACTCAAACTCAAACTCAAAGCATTTATTTCAAGTAAACCAATTACAGGCACTTTTGAATTGTCAAGGGGTCGGTCAGTCAGAAAGATGAAGCTAGTTGCCCATTCCAAAGCGTAGGTACCTGTGGAGAAGAACGGGCAAGAAACTCCACGGACACTCTTTTGAATCATAAAAATTGTTACAAAATTTTGGTTACATCATTCAAGTTGAAATTATACATGTGAGAACGATGTAGAAAGACGTGCACGTTAAAAGCGTCCGTACTAAAAAAGATAAAAACAAAAACAAAAAAATAACAATTCAGAAATGAAAATACTTAGATTAAAATTAAAATAAGCCGTGGCGGCTAAGAGATGACCAGTCCCTACTGGCGGCGCCCGTTCACGAACATGACGTATGGATCAGCACCATTTAGCTCAACCATTTTGAAGGGAACTCAATGATCCAACACACACGCCACCACCAGCGAGACATTTGAGTGAGCATGACATACCCTCAGCCGCCAGGACACATTCAAGTCAATGAAAGACGTACCCAGTAAATGGTAGCTTTATAGTTTAGTTGCATAGTGCTCACACGTATGTTATGCAATTATACAATATTAAGAGATTGAATTTATACAATACAAAGATAGTTTTTTCAATCTTCAGCAGCTCACAACTATATTTTCGAATGCTAATTAATTAGTTTATGCGCCCTTGTGGAGCAGGACCAGCGGTGAACCAAGCATTTTTGTCAGCGATGTAATCCCCCAACTTATAATATGCTTGGCTGCATAGTGTGCGTTTTATATAAGATTTGAATTTAGTTTCGTTGAGTTGGAGTATGTGGGGAGGTATTTTATTGTAGCATTTTAAACAGTACCCCATGAAGGATGAGTCTACTTTAGCCAGTCTGAAGCCTGGTTGAACTAATTGGTCCCTATTTCTGGTCCTATAGGTGTGTCTGTCACCTCTTTTAGTGAAAATATTTAGATTTTTCCTTACGTACATGATGTTTTCATAGATGTATTGACAAGGTACCGTCATGATATTAATATCCTTAAACAGTTCCCTTAGAGAATCGCGCCTGCGGAGGCCATATATTGCTCTGATGGCTCTTTTCTGCAGAATAAAAATAGACTCGATATCTGCAGCCCGTCCCCATAGTAAAATACCGTAAGACATGATACTATGAAAGTAACTGAAATAGACTAGTCTCGCGGTATCTACATTAGTAAATTGACGGATTTTTCTTACAGCATATGCTGCTGAACTAAGCCGTCCTGCAAGAGATGTTATATGAGGACCCCATTGCAGCTTTGAGTCGAGCGTGATCCCCAGGAAAACAGTTTTATCGACGAATTCTAGTTTCTCTTTATTCAATACTATGTCACAATCACTACTTTTAACATTTGGTAAAGCAAATCTTATGCATTTAGTTTTTTTTCCATTTAACACTAAATTATTAGCAGTGAACCAATTTTGCACCTGCAGTAAGGCGTTATTTACGTCGTCAAGATTTGATGCACGTCTATTTATCTTAAAAATTAAGGAAGTATCGTCAGCAAATAACACCATTTTTGGTTGGTTTTTTAATAAATGGGGTAGATCATTAATATATACTAAAAAGAGGAAAGGACCTAACATCGAGCCTTGTGGAACACCCATTTTTACTTTTAAACCAAGTGAATTGACCCCGTTTATTTGAACTTTTTGTTGTCTATCATTTAAATAAGATTTTACTAAACTGAGCGCAAGTTTACCTAATCCGTAATGCTCAAGTTTCAAGAGCAAGGTTTCATGATTAACGCAGTCAAATGCCTTGGAGAGGTCACAAAAGATTCCTATGGCATCTTGGGCCTCCTCCCACGCTGTAAATATGTGTTTTAATAAAGTGACACCGGCGTCGGTTGTACAACAGCCTTTGGTGAAGCCATATTGCTGGTCGTGTAAGATTTTGTTGTTGTTAAAATGATTAAGCATTTGATTGAGCATTACCTTTTCGAATACCTTGCTGAATACTGGCAACACGGATACTGGTCTATAATTATTGGTGTCTTTGCTGTCCCCAGATTTAAAAAGTGGAATAACCTTACTGTATTTCATTAAATCTGGGAAGACTCCTTGATCTACACACAAATTAAATACTAAAGCTAAGTATGGTGCTATAGTCTCGATTATGGATTTACAAACTTTGATAGACATACCCCATAGATCTTCGGTCAATTTGATTTTGATTTGTCGAAAGGCTTTCATAACTATCATAGAGTTTATATGTTTAAATTGAAATTCAACCGGGCAGCCTGGAACGTTTGCTCTTAATAATTCAATTGATACGTCGGCTGAAGAGTTTAAGGCTTCCGTCGTTTTTGAAGGTATATTAGTAAAGAAATTTACAAACTCTTGAGCTACTTCTGAGTTAGAGCTTATGGCACCACGTGAAGTCTCCAATGTGTAATCAGTGTTTCGTTTTTTATTCCTACTAGTTTCGTTATTTATAATTTTCCAAACTGTTTTTATTTTGTTTTCTGCTGATTTAATTTTGTTGCTGATGTACAGTGCTTTGGCTATCTTGCAGGTATTTCTAAAAATTTTTGAATAAGTAGCAACATGCTTGTTGAAAGTATCAGTATTGATGTAAGGCTTAAGGCCATACAGCTCGAACAGTCTTTCTCTGCTTATCCTAATACCCCTAGTTGCCCAGTCACTAAATATAAAATTAGGGCAAATATTTCTTGTTTTCTTTTCAAAGGTGTTATTGAATTGAGTGTGCACTACTGAAAAGAAATTCTCGTACAATTTATTTGCATCATCTATGTTATGGTCCACATCATTTAACTTATTATTTAGGGTACTATTGAATCTATTTAGTTTACCAGTCGTTATTGGTCTAAATTGAATTTGCACTTTTTGCAAAGGTGTTTTAAACTTAAAAGTCACCATTTGTCCACTATGATCAGATGGCAGATAATTTACGATGGCTTTATCTAAATAATCACAATCGCAAAAAACATTATCGATGCAAGTAGCAGAAGTTGGAGTTACTCTAGTAGGTTCTGTAAAAACATTAGATAAATTGAAAGATTTGAAAAGGCTTAATAATCTACTGCTATTTGAACTATTTTCTAAAATATTAATATTAAAATCACCACAAATAATTGCGGCTTTGTTATTAGATGCAAGTTTCGCTAGGACATCATCCATTATTGACTCAAATAAAGAAAAGTTTTGATAATTAGGGGGTCTGTAAACGCACACTACAACATGCTTATCTAGCTCAACACAGGACAGTTCGATGCAATGTTCAATTGATAAACTCACTATGTCATTACGTTGCTTGGATTTTAAACAATTCTTTATCAAGATTAACGAACCTCCACGCAACATAGATTTACGGTTAAAACAACTGCCCACAGTATAGTTCTTATAATTAATTAGCATTTGGTAATCCTTTAACCAATGTTCAGTACAGCAAACAATGTCAAACTTTGTTTTTTCTAAAAACATTTCAATTTCTAGTAATTTGGAAGAAATACCTTGAATATTTTGATGAAATAATTTCAAGGCATTCTGCTGATCTCCTTTTTGATATTTATTTATTTTAGAGCAAGAAGATACCTTGTTGTTGTTGTTAGGTGTAAATATTTTATTACTGGTACCTTCTGTTGTCTTACAAACTAGTTTAAATGATTATCCGGAGTTAATCCCACGACTTCAATGTCATCACTAGGCAGTGAGCTCATAGTGCGAGAGGGAAATGGAACCTCCTTCGTACAATTTGTATAAATATTTATAGCATTTGAGCTACATTCATTAAGGCTAACCACTGTATTGTTAGTATTATTGTTACTAACTGTTGCGGTGTTAATAATACATGACTTCGACATAATACTTATGTCTGAGTTTATATAAAAAGCTAACAGCCTTGCTGTTATGTGTCTAAAACTAACAGGCAGATACACAGTATCCCTAGTCGACTTTAATGTTTCTATGAAACTATTGGTGTCAAAATACACAAGCTTGTCACTATAATGACTAACTAAAAAGTGCATGTGCTTATTAAGCATATGAATATAATGGTTTTGTCTATTTGTTAATTTTTCAAAATATGGGAAAGCACACAATATTATTTTACTACAATTTAACTTTAACAACTCAGTTACACAGTCAGTGATTTCATATTTTTTGACCTTAGAACTGTTACCTACAAATACAGTAATGTTGGTTTTAGGATTAAATACATTTCCAGTTACTGATGCCATTATTTGTTTGTAGGTTGACCCTGGCATACAATAGTTTTTAATAGAATAAGTCAGGTGGTTACTAATTAATTTACCTAAACCTCTTCCTATACTATCTGAGAACATAACTGAATCATAAAACTCATGACTACTGAAAGATGGACATCTACCAATCTCATGCTGTACCACTTGAGAAAGATCTTGTACCATATCAGATACGTCCTGGTCAAGGGTACACTCTTGAGATAAGCTCTCAGCCTGGGACGGGTCCTCCGTTGCCTCAGGCTGGACAGTGACATGCTGAGACACTGTCTGACAAGTACACTGACACAAAACTAACTCATTTGCAGCAAGAATATGTTCTTTAATTTGGTTTTGAGAACCCACATATTTAATGTAAAGGGAACTAAGTCTGCCCTCAAGTTCCTGTATGTCAGACTGTAAGCGCTGTGTATCAATTTCATAGATTTTTCTGCTGTCTTCTAATTTGATTTGATAATTGTTTAATTTATTCAACAGATCAACACGTTCTTTCCTCAGTGGAATATTTTTGGAAAAGTGTTTTTGTTGTTTCCTAAATCTATTACATTTTTTAATTATTCTATTCATTCTTGCATATTGTTTCATTTTGTTATGGCTAAAGGAGATGGCAGTTTTTGGCATTACTAATTTTGGAAAGCTACAGAATTCAAAGCTATTTAAAAAAAAAGCGCTTATTTTTACGTATTGATAGCCAGATTAACTTTAATATTGACAATGGGGATAAAATCTCGAAAAATAAGAGTATTGATTTGAATTAACACAGAGCGGACCAGTCTTTGTTTTTAAGGCCATGGATACAAGGCTTTTTGACCTTATGATACTTTATGATAGTGTTGTCATTGCAAAATATAAAAAATAAAATAAATAATGATATAATTATGTTTTGATTGTTAGTGCATAATTAATAAAATAAAATCATTAAAAAATCAAAATATGTAACTCTGCAAATTACGAGGACTTGATCTAGCTAAGAAGTCGAATGTATTTTTTTTTTCAACATTATTCCGATTTTTCTTGGCAACACTAAAACCCATAAAAAATAAGAGAAGATGACATTTCACAAGAGTCACACAACAGCACAGAACATATATACCCTAAGAGGGAAGAATAACTGCTCCGTACAAATTTTAGGAGGAAATTTTTCCTTACCGACTGGCGCCATCTATATTCCGCCCACGAAAACTAAGGAGTAGAAGCTAGGGCGGGAATTTTGAACTACAGTGCATTTTATAGATACTTTGTATTGCATTTTATGCACAAGTACAGCGCGTTTCTCGACAGTTTCCTACAAGATGGCCAATTTTTGCTCAGCAATAATTGGCATCAACAATCACTATCGAGAAACACACTGTACTTGTACATAAAATGCTAATATTTATCATATACAGTCTAGTAAAACAAAGATTAGTACTTGACTTTTTTATTTAGCATGAGAATAATTATAATTTACATAACAGATTAATTATTATATTATGACTGATTTTACATGAACTACGAACTCATCACGAAATTAAACACAAAATCAAACAAGAGTCACTGTCTCAACACCGAGTCTATATCTCACAAATACACACTTAATTTCACCAAAACACAGGAACGCAGGAGCAAGCTCGACTCAACGCTATCAATGTTTGTAGAATTAAATGGAACTAGTTTATTTATTACAAACTAGCGACCCGCCCCGGCTTCGCACGGGTGCAATGGAGAAACACTGATAATTTTAGAGCCATTATTTCTCGTAAAAAGTATAGGATAAAAAATGGTTATTGTGGGTTATCCCTAAGAGATAGACATATACCATCGCGGACTTTTTTGTAGACCTTTTTAAGGTGTACAATACTGTAGTACATTATTTTGATCTATCTTGACGGGTTCGGCCAGCGTTTACAATGTAAGCGCAAAAAAATGTGTTTATTTACGACATTACATTAGAAACCTCTAAAATTATCAGTGTTTCTCTACTATATTATGCATGTATTATACATATAAACCTTCCTCTTGAATCACTCTATCTATCAAAACAAACCGCATCAAAATTCGTTGCGTAGTTTTAAAGATCTAAGCATATATAGGGACAGACAGACAGCGAGCGACTTTGTTTTATACTATGTAGTGATAAATAAGTAAAAGATAAAATAGTGCGCAAGCGGCGGCAGACATTTTTCTTGTGACGTCAATATGACGTGCGGACGTTAGTGTTGCCACACATTACCCTCCATATCATTTTTTTATTATGTCTTAATCAATTACATATGTTATATTTCTCAATAAAATATATTTGTGTAACATCAGAATAATAGCTAACGGTTTTTTCAAGGGTAATTTATTTTAAAAATCAAATAATAAGCTCATTATTATGGAAAATACGAAATTGTATTTTTAGTGGCAACATTATTATATTCATCTCTTTTACTCTCATGGCGTTGTCTTTTTCTTGTTTTCAAGCCCACCTACATACAGTTCGTAGAACAAAGTTGACAGACCCTGCACAACAGTCAACACTGTCACATTCGCTCGCTCGCTACTGTGTTTTGTGTTGGTTTGAATGTTTTGTGCTCCCAAAAAGTTTTACGTGGATTTTTACAACGACCTGGCTTGCCTTTGGATTTCGAAAACTCCTACCTTTCTCCACAACCGTTGCGAGACTTGGACCTCGACGTTTCCTACTTTTACGAGTTTACGACCGACCTTGGCGCTCTATCTTGGACACTGATATTGGATTGCTCTTATTTGTTTGTGTGTATAACATAACGATTTTACGAGTCAACGTGATGTCAACCACGGACCGCTGCGTAAACTGTAGAATATCTACAAATCGTTGTAATACGATAAAAACACATGTTTTGGAAGATGAATCCATTCTACCGGTCATTCGCTCCTGGATTACTCCTGAGCCTGTAAGTTCATTTTTTATTTAACTATCGTATGAGATAAACATTTCGATGGTTTTTTTTAGTTGAACCTTATTTCTATTTTATTTTTTAGGTGAGCAATCAGGATCATATATGCAGTGCCTGTTGGGTACTTGTTACCAATTCTTTAAATCAAGTGCATACTATGTCTGAACCACATCCACCCTCTTGTACCGTCGGGCACCGACAGGTGTGTGTATATTGTGGATCTTCTACAGCACATTCAAGAAATCACCAATTGCGGACTGATTCAGACAGAGAACAACGCATATATAATGTGATTCGAGAATGGATACTGCCCCGACAAGTAAGTTAATTAAGACACATTATTTTCAAAACTAGGAGCAGTGGTGGCCCAGTGGTAACGGACTTACGGAGAGAGAGAAGGCCTGTGTCCCAGCAGTGGGAACATTATAGGCTGATTATGTTATTTTTAAACATATTCATACAAAAGACATTGCAGGCATTTAAATTAATATCCTGGGACATTCATCACACACGGACGGTCATCTGATCCCAAACTAAGCAGAGCTTGTACTAGGGAAACTAAATAACTGATATACTACTTAAACTACTTTTTGTTTGTAAATACACACACTATATAAACACCCAGACTTAGGATACACAGACGTATGAATAGTCTGACTCTAATTGGTATTGGTTTGGATGGTTGCTTTCTCTGATAAGAACTGGCAATAAAGTCATCAATATACTCTTTTCAAAACAAGCTTAGATTCATTACATAACATTTTTACATTCTGATCTCACCAACAATTGCATAGATTAAGCTTGAATATATATTTTTTTTGTTGTTTGTTTATTAAGCTCCATTTCATAATAATTGAATACATACTGCAGATTTTTTTTTCAAACCAAGAACATAAGTTCTTAAAGTGTGTATTACATAGTTGTACTTAATAAGTTTTATTTTATAATGTAAGTAAGTATAGTGTAAGTATGTTTTACATAAATGTTTTATTGTTGCAGCTGCAAACCACAAACAATCTCTGTCACCGTTGCTGGGTGAGAGCAGACAAAGCTTCTCATCATTTTGTATCCAGGCCATCCACATCCTCGAGTGGGCGCTCTCATCTTGACTCTGAAACTTCTGAAGGTCCGCCTGATAGTGAATCTATGCCCCAATGTGGCACTGAAACTCACACTCAACCTAATGTTCAAAATCTGCCTGAACCTGACAATGTAATTCTGCCTGTATCAAGAAGACAGGATACAATTGTGTTGCCTGATTATATCCGAGCTGTAGACTGTGGGTCAAGGTGCATTATTGAAGGTTGTCAGGGGAGTGAAAGATTCAGGCTACCAGTTTCAACAAGAAAAATGCTGCTTTTACAGTTTAATTATTATGTACCAGTAAACAGTCGTGTATGCAGTAACCATTTAAATACAGAAACATGGGACTTTCAAGCTGGCATTAGTGCTTATTCAAATGCTAAATGCATTTGCAATATGCAAAAATATGCAAGACATATACAAGATATGTTGCATTTAAAGAGTACAAATGTTGACGCATTAGATTTTTCAAATATAAATAATATAGAAGACCATCTTGTACGTCACTGGATTGGCTACACAAAAGATCAATTCAATCAGTTATTAAACGAAATACCTGCAATAAATGAAATGCGAAGAGGTAAAACGGCTCTCGCTGCTTTTTTAATGAAACTGAGGACAGGTGAACCCAATGAAAGGTTGGCAACATTATTTCAAATTCCAAGGAGAACTTTGGAAGTGTTGATGTCAAAGGTTCGAGAACTATTACATAATAATTTTGTTCCAACTCACTTGGGTGTAGCACATTTAACAAGAGAACAAATAATACAAAGAAATCTATTGATACCCCGAGGATTGTTTGGTGTTCAAAGTGATGGTCAGGAAAACCCTATAGTCATAGCTGATGGTACATATTGCTATATACAAAAAAGTTCTAATTATTTATATCAAAAAAATTCTTACAGCTTACATAAATATAGAAATCTAGTGAAACCATTTATGTTAGTATGCTCTGATGGTTATATTATAGATGTTCTGGGCCCCTATCCAGCTACAACGTTAAAGTTATTATGAAATTGAGCTTAAATAAACAAACAACAAAAAAGCCTCAAGATAGCCTGTGTCCCCCTGCACCTTTCTTAGATAATATATTGCTAATATATGATGATGAGCATGAATAAAATATTTAAATGATAAATAGTGGTGTTTTTATTGTACCTACAATAATCCTGTCATCCTTAGGTAGCTGGCACCTAATTATCCTTATTAACCTTTTGAACGCCAATCACTTGTGTAATACGAACTTGTATACAAGTGATTAGCGTTCAAAAGGTTAATAGGTTTAAAGTTAGATTCCGATAAGTGAGTCTCTAAAGTCTCCTGAGTTTTCTATGACTACTGCGAAAATAATAATCAATTGACTACTGAGTTTAAAACTAATAGAGTAGGTACACTTAAACTGTCATTAATTATGATCAGTGTGTAAATCATTGAACTGAACAAACTTCAACATGTAGGTAGTTGTCATATTTTCATTCGTTACAAAGCATAATTTAGCAATATATTAAGCATACAATAAACATTTATGCGTTAAAATAGTATACAGGTACAAGAACCTAATAAAGTACAAACATTAATGCACTTAACCTCACTTTTACAAAAATTAAGATTTCTCTTCATCCCCATTGTAATTTTTTTTTATTTTTTTTATATTAAAAGCTCATAATACTCCCTACCAAACCATACCACTTTTATTTCTGTAGAAACTAAAAAAGTTTAATGCCAGCGTTCTATGGGCTTCTGCCATTCTCCTTTATGACTATAATTCTGTTTCAGCACGGAATCTTCAGTAAGGTCAATAGTTATTAAGGAATGAGGGTTACAATCACTATTTAATAATTCATTATATAATTGGTGTGTTTCTTTAACCTGATGACATTCTTTTTCTTTTTCTAACTGGATGATACGAATATTAGCATGAATTAATTCATCTTCTAGGTCCCTAACTTTACTTAAAGCCTCCTCATACAAATTACTACAGTTGTTGAAACCATCTGTGACTACCTTCAGTTGATCGCGTTCCTCAACAACATTCTGATATTGTTGATGTAGGTCTACTAGCTCCCGTTTAAGGCTTGAATTTTTGCTAACTATTTTCTTGATCTCCTCCTCACTTTCATCATTCTCCAGTAGCAATTGGTCACATTGGAGTTGAGTTGCTTCAAGTTTTTGGAGGGCCGTTCTCAATTTAAGGTCCATCTCCTGAGCAGTAGCCTTACGGGTCATCACAGGCATGGTTTCAGGATGTCTTACTGGAATTAGAATAAAGAAACGGTGAGAAAAAGTCAGATAAATAAAATAGGGTTGGAAATGAAGGGAAAACAGGAGAAGTTAATGTAGTTAAGTGGAGAAATTAGGTTGGATACTGAATTGGTTTAAGTGCTATTTTCAAGGCTTTATTATCAAATAGGATGTAAAATTTGGATGCTTTTTATTGCCTTAGGATTTTACTTTTCTTTAAGTGGGTAGGTTGCCTAGATTTTGAAGATATTTTTGATATTACCGAAGGTGTAACGGAATGCAAAAACAATGATCATGAAAGTCTTTGGGGGTCTTGGGGGTTTTTATTGTTGTATTTAATATTAAAGATCAAAATAAGAATAACAGAATCTTCGCTAAGTTTCATTTTCAACGATGAAAGCAGTGCGATTTAGACCCAATTCAGGGTGCTAAATTAGCGAACTATCTATGTTACGACTTCACAAGGATGTGTAACAGAGTTACAATGATAATTGTGTGCTATTAGAAAGTAAAAGTGAACAAATACTCCCCGTTATAATCCGTAGTTCGAACGTCAGCTGATGGTTTTAGGTTACCGGTGTGTAACAAACACTGTGTATTACTTTATCTATTTACAGGAAAACAATAATCCTGAGTATTTATACAATTATATTACGTTTACACATAAAATTACACCTTAATTTTACTTAATTACTACTTAAAATTAATTTTAAAATACGGAACAAAATTTTGACATGTCACTCGGGCAGTGTGTGTATAGGGAAGGTCTTATTTGTTTCTAATTTTAATTTTGATTTGTTATGACTTTAGATAACTTTATTTGAATACACGGCGGCGTTAGGTCTACTTTGAGTATGGCCTTAATTTTCTAATACCTAGTGATCTCAAATATTTGTATAATATACGTATTAAGGTGAAAATATAATAATATTTAAAATGATTGTATTATTTATTACCTACATACTTACTCTGTTCTTCGATTTTTCAGTACTTACCCAATTATTTTCTTTTCACAGAAAAAATATAAGACTAAGTAGTTCCAATATGAAAAGTAGGTCTAACAGTGTTTAGATTATCATTTGGTAAATCAAGTGAACACAGCTTTATGTTTTTAGGACTTCCAATTTGTCACTGTCCCTTCAAGAGTATGAACTTAAATCTATGAAATCAGATGATTTTTTTCCTTTTAAATAGTTGCGGCTACAAATATGTTTACAGTAAATGTATTATTTTACAAAAAAAGTACACATATTGAGTAAAACATTATGTTATTAGAGTAAAATTTAAAAATAACCAAGTAAGAAAAAAAATTCTATATTTATGTCTGTAATCTATATAGTGTACATAATAAAGAGTATTCTATTCTATTCTATTCTATTCTAAGAAGCGAAAGAGTCACAAAACCGAGTAAAAATCAATCATTTTTTGTAAATCCTTGAAGCTAAGGATATTTTCATTGATTAGTCAATGAATAACATATAATCAATTTAGATTAACACGTTAAACGCCGTGGGGGACAACATATGGGCCTCACTTGTTTAGTAAAAGGAGCCAGGTTAAAAATGCCCGATTGTTCAATTTTAACTATAAGTTTTTATTGCTTGAGGGGCTAGAAAATGTGCCAAATCACATGAAATAAATCGAAGAAAAGTAATTTGTGACTTTATTTTACCAAAATACTACTGTCACTCAACAGTTGCCCCCCATGGCCCACGCGGAAATAAATCACGTTTTTCGTTGGCGAGGGCCGCGGGGGTCGGGGTGCCGGTCATCCCCACTCATGTCCTGCCGGCCGCCGGCCGTCTCGATACGCGATTCCCGCGCGCCCGCGCAGTGACC
>OX451399.1:0-30000 GCA_949629135.1 Eremobia ochroleuca
CATTTGTTTGGCAACAAGTATAAAGTGTGGAGGAGTGATGCGTGTGACGTCACGCACCTAGAAGCACTTAGAAGCACTTGCGGTGCACGATGCCGGGGCCGGACTCGTCGTACTCCTGCTTGGAGATCCACATCTGCTGGAAGGTGGACAGCGATGCCAGGATGGAGCCGCCGATCCACACGGAGTACTTGCGCTCGGGCGGCGCGATGATCTTGATCTTGATGGTGGAGGGCGCCAGCGCCGTAATCTCTTTCTGCATGCGGTCGGCGATACCCGGGTACATGGTGGTGCCGCCCGACAGCACCGTGTTGGCGTACAGGTCCTTGCGGATGTCTACGTCGCACTTCATGATGGAGTTGTACACGGTCTCGTGGATGCCGCACGACTCCATGCCCAGGAACGAGGGCTGGAACAGTGCCTCGGGGCAGCGGAAGCGCTCGTTGCCGATGGTGATGACCTGCCCGTCCGGCAGCTCGTAGGACTTCTCCAGCGACGTGGATGCAGCCGCCGTCTGCATCTCCTGCTCGAAGTCCAGCGCCACGTAGCACAGCTTCTCTTTGATGTCGCGCACGATTTCGCGCTCCGCCGTCGTGGTGAAAGAGTAGCCGCGCTCCGTCAGGATCTTCATGAGGTAGTCCGTGAGGTCGCGGCCTGCCAGGTCCAGACGCAAGATGGCGTGCGGCAGCGCGTAGCCCTCATAGATGGGCACCGTGTGCGAGACGCCGTCGCCGGAGTCCAGCACGATGCCGGTGGTACGACCGGACGCGTAGAGCGAGAGCACGGCCTGGATGGCTACGTACATGGCGGGGCAGTTGAACGTCTCGAACATGATCTGCGTCATCTTTTCGCGGTTAGCCTTGGGGTTGAGCGGTGCCTCCGTAAGTAGGATGGGATGCTCCTCGGGCGCCACGCGCAGCTCGTTGTAGAACGTGTGGTGCCAGATCTTCTCCATGTCATCCCAGTTGGTGATGATGCCGTGCTCGATGGGGTATTTGAGAGTGAGGATACCTCTCTTGCTCTGCGCCTCGTCGCCTACGTACGAGTCCTTCTGCCCCATGCCCACCATGACGCCCTGGTGGCGCGGGCGACCTACGATGGATGGGAATACGGCGCGCGGCGCGTCGTCACCCGCGAAGCCGGCCTTGCACATGCCGGAGCCGTTGTCGACTACCAGCGCGCCCGCATCGTCGTCACACATCCTGACTCAGTCGATAAAGAGGTACACGGCGAGCTCCACACACCTGCAACACAACGCGCCGTTAGTACACGCACTGCACCGCACTGACACGCTCGACTCGTGTGCACCGCCCCGGTATAACGGCGCGAGAATAGATTACTGACAGAGAGATCGAAGTGATCTATTTAGGACAGACTGAGATGCACTGGGCTATGCAGGTGCACGGACAGCACGGCAGACACTCACAGCGCGGAGGCAGCGGTAGCAGCGACGGTAGTGAGCGCTGGGTGGCGGCGCGCGCGCTATATACGAGGCGGTGTGCGGCCCGCCGGCACTTGGCACTCGCAACAGCCCCTACATGGCGCTGCCGCCTGCCGCCCGCCGCCGCCGCGCCACACGACTGCCATTTAAGACAATCATCCGCATCCCTCGATACTAATTACATCGCTCTCGGAAAAAATAGCTCTCAATGAGAGACCGTCACCGAGCGGCAAGGCGCGCTATTTACATACATTGACCTGCGGTCAGCCGGTCAGCCGGTCAGCCGGACGCGGTGCCGGGCGCCGGTCAGCACACTTTACTTTCTTCTAATACATACCTTTAAGGGCTTAAGACTCACTTAATCAAATATCATCTCTTTAACTTATGATGACTATGTCCGGGGTTTCGCAGTGGCTGTCACCTGAATTCTGGTTTGTGTGTCTGTACTTATGTCATTTTCACAGGAATATCGAAGTCACTACAGTATGCCATTCACAGAAACCAGAGCATCTTTTGATCGAGTAAATACAAAAGGTACTTATCTCTTTCAAAAACCTTTTTTGGCAACATAACAACCGACACTTCCAAAAAGAAAACACTACAAAGTGCAACATAATTGTTTTGGTAGCCCGTGGCTACACTAGCTACTGGCACAAATGATACATTTCGCAAAACAAATCGTGAATTCGCTTGTACGAGTATTATTCATTGTAAAAACGTTGTAACATTGTAATCGACTTAAAAAAAAGAAGGGGTTATGCATTCGACGCGTTTTACATTTATTCGAGTATACACTAGCTGTGCCCCCGACTCCGTTCGTGTGGAGGTCGGAAAACAATAACGTGTCGCTTAGGAAAGGTGTAGTTACCACTCCTTGATTGAAAAGGAAGAATCTTCCGATCTTGCCTGGTGGGAAGCGTTACTCAGGGCTCTGTACCACAGCCCTGTTGACTGCAGTCACTGCGTCTTCAGGGTTCATAATGTCAATGCGACGAAGTGTTACTTTGATTTTTGATAGTAAATAAAAATGAAATGGCCTGCTGGAGGCTGATTATCTGACCAAACAGCCTCATATACATGTGGGATTAGCTCATTTTTTCTTGAATTAAACTGCTGATTTCTTCTTAATTATTGTATTTTACTTTCCGTCTTTTTTCTAACGTCTTTCACCCAATTCTCTTCCACACCTTCGTTTGTTTTTCTGCTACATCTGACTTATTAAACATTCATTCACTATCTCTTTCACTCCTTGACTATTTCATACATTCATCTCTGTCACTCGTTTATGCTTCACATCTGTCATTCGTCTTCATATCTCAATTCACTATTCTGTCATAATGTTCCATTCCTACATACATAAATGTATAAAATATCTTAACATTAATTTGGCCAAGATAAACTATGCTGAAGAGAGGTGAAAATATAAGAGGGGTGAAAATCACCCTCAAAGTTCGTACTGTAATAAATGATGGTTTGCAGTTTTCACATATTTCTAATAATTTTTTTCCAAAAGAGCATAAAAAATTATGAAAAATACCTTTATTCACATATCTATAAGAATTGTGGATACACATTTTTTTTTTAAATTAAAAATAACAAAATATTCATAACTCAAAAACTATTTCTTGTTTTTTAATGGGACCAATTTTAAGTCTTATAAATATGTGAATAAAGGTATTTTTCATACCCTTTTATGCTCTTTTTAATGGTTAAAGTCATTTTGGAAAAATGTTATTAGAAATATGTGAAAACTGCAAACCATCATTTTGGGGTACGAACTTTGAGGGTGATTTTCACCCCTTTAAAACGTTTGTTAGCAAAAACAAAAAACGTATCTCATCATTTTGCATGTAGATTATTATAGTAAAGCTCTTTAGTTAAAGATCTTTAGTTCTTGTTAAAGGTAAAGGCTCTTTAGTTCTTGTTCCAAACAAGTTGAAATGTAAACAACGTTTAGATTTAGTGAATCTTTCAATCGAACGCACTATAGAGTTGTCTTGTGTTGAACTTGAGCGATACGTTATAATTTGCGTTTATCGACCCCCCTCTGGGGATTTTATTAGTTTTGAATCGGTAATGGAGGATTCTCTCAATAGGTTGAAATCAAGTAACAAAATTATTATTTTATGCGGAGATTTCAATATTAATATTTTAGATGTTACTCCATTAAGTATTAGACTTCTCAATTTGTTTAGGTCTTACAATTTAATTAACTTGTTTTTTGAACCTACTAGGATCACGGCATCTTCGTCAACCTGTCTTGATAATATATTTAGTGTTTTTGATGCCAAAAACAAATTAGTCTTAACTGAGTTAACGTCCGACCACTGTGGTTTATTAGCTAGCTTCCCCATGCCATTACATTTTTTTTATTTTTATATATTTATCATTTATACAAAAGAATACAGGATTATTCATTATAAATAGCAACCAAAAACCACTAAGGTTTAGACTTGTGCTATTATGAGTCCATCTCAATATCGATTTATACAATTCATAAAAACTTTAGGTTTTACAACAATTACACTTATTCCTACATGATATTTAAATAATATTGCTTAAGTTTACAATTGATATTATTAAGTGTACTTAATACATTTGTGCATTTCTGAGGGTAGACTGTTAATAAGTCTGGGTATAATATAACCGGTAGTTCGCTCGCCATACGTATTGTTGGCGCGCTGTGTACGAAGCCCATTCTCAGAAACTGCCCGAGTGCATACAGGATGTTCGATTTTGTTTCTTACAGATTCATTGAAAAATTGTTCTTTTAATAACAAAAAGTTTACTTGTGTAAGAACTGGTAAGACATTACAGTGTTTAAAGAGGCCATTTATATTTTCACACAATTGATTTCGAATTTTAGGAGATACTATTGTTTTTTAATTCGAAGTTGAAGTTTAAAAATACTATCAAGCATAAACAGCCGCGTAAAATTGAATACAGGCCTTATACAATACAGCTACCCGTTGCAAACTGTTTAAAAAGAATATAGTACCATCTATAGTAGAACACGAGAATCCTAATGTTTATGGTGCCCTTTTTGATGTTGTGCAAAAAGAGTACCAATCTACTTTCAAGACCAAAACTGTTAATATTAATGGATCCTCCGTTGGCTTTAGCCAATGGGCTACTCCGGGTATTTATAAAAGTAGAGCGAGACTATACGAGTTATAATGGTTTGAAAAAATACAAGTTTGACACTCCTTTCCTAGAGTATGTCAAAAATTATTCAAAATTATTTAAAAAGATTAGTGCTTTTGCCAAATCAAAAATTTTAAGCGATGTTATTAAAAATCCTAATAATAAAGTAAAAACGACTTGGAAAATTATTAACAATGAAACGGGTAAATCGGTTAAACAAGAAAAACTACTTGAGATTATGGTCGATAATAAATTAGTTAATAAAGCCGCTGACGTAGCTGAAGCATTTAATGAGTTTTTTGCCACTACGACTCGCTCCTTAAATTCGCCCCCGTCTAAAGCTGAAAACCTTTTGCATAGTAGTGTACCTAAATGTAATGCCAGAAAGCCTATTATACTGTAAAAGACTATATTGAGGACAAAAAAGCTTGGGATTGAGCTGCTCCAATAGGTCTAGACAGTGAATGTTGTTTATTTTTTATTTTGCCGATTTACACTTTTGTTTTTTTTTTTTCTTTCTAAATACATATCTATTTATATACAGAATGACATGAACATTTACTGTTTAAAGTCTTATATTATTTTAATTATTGTGAATGTGAGGACTATGTGGATCATTGTTTCCGTTTTAATCATGGTCTGGCAGTTTGAGTGGTGTATGCGGTCTACACAAATGTCCTGTCCTTGGTATTGCTCGTCGAATCGTTGAGCTCCTTAAGTTCTGAGTTGAGCTGCACGGTTACTGACGAATGCGTGCACTGACTGCACAGGTCCACTCAGTGTCGTTCTTTCCTCAATAGACCACTTCAGACTCCAATCTACATGGTCCTCAAAGATCAAAGATTATATCCGGATTTTTATATACACATTGACATTGATGAATTTTATATAAACAATGACACGGATATTTACTTTGTAAAGTATCTTATTTTTTATTATTATTACTGTGAGTGTGAAGACTATGTGGGTCATTTCTTTTTTTCGGTTTTCCTTCTTAGTTTTAATCATGATCTGAGTCTGAGTTTGAGTCATTTATGCGGCCTACCCAAATGTCCTTTCATTGGTATTGTTCGTCAAATCGTAAGGCTCCTCAAGTTCTGAGTTGAGCTGCACGATTTTTGACAAATGCGTGCACTGACTGGACAGGTCCGCTCAATCTGTGTGGTTCTTTACTCAAAAGACCATTTCAGACACCAATCTACATGGTCTTCACATGATCTGACCAAGATTATGTCTGGACTTTAAAAGAGACTGTGACCTCTGAGTTTGTTTCGGCCTTTCTTCTCAGAGTAGTCAGATAGGAAACGCCGACCTAATCTAGTTTAAAAAATATGATTGACATGTAAAAGTGTTTGTACAAACCTACTTACAGAAATAAATCATTTATCATTTATTTAGTCGTTTATTTAGTTTCGAACATGTCTAAAAACACCGGTGACTACTGGGGCATCTCCATTAAACTTTTAAGTAATATAATAGACATCGTAGCCCCCTATCTAGCTGTTACTTTTAATAAATGTGTTGATTTAGGAATTTTTCCTGACCTCATGAAGAATAGTAAAGTCATACCTTTATTTAAATCAGGTAATAAAAACGACGTTGGCAATTTTAGGCCTATTTCCATCTTACCTGCATTTAGTAAAATATTTGAAAAATTAATACTCAAGCAGTTGCTAAGACATTTTAATTTAAATAGTCTCCTTCATAATGAACAATAATGACTTTACAAAAGGTCGTTCGACTAGAGATGCGGTGTTGCTTTGCTGAAACACATATTTAACGCATGGGAGGGCTCGCAAAATGCTATCGGAGTTTTCTGTGATCTTTCCAAAGCCTTTGATTGCGTGCACCATGACACGCTCTCAACGTAATAAATTCTTATTTACATAATAGGTTCCAATGTGTAGATGTTAATTGTGTGAAATCTTCCGGACTACCAGTTCAGTTAGGTGTACCGCAAGGCTCAATACTGGGCCCATTCTTGTTCTTAGTATACATCAATGATTTACCAATCCATTTAAAAGGAATCTGTGACGTTGTACTGTTTGCTGATGATACATCTCTTATTTTTAAAGTAGACAGAAATAGACAAGATTTTGACGACGTAAACAGTGCACTCTCAATAGTTATGGATTGGTTTACGTCAAATAACCTAGTTCTCAATGCCAAGAAAACGAAATCTGTAAAGTTCGCCTTACCGAATGTTAGAGCCAACCATGAAATGAAATCTAGGACCCAACATCGTCTCAGATAAAGAGGCGCTTGAAACTGCGAGCTCAGCAGTTTTTCTGGGAATAACAGTAGATGCCAAACTTCAGTGGGGACCACATATATCGAGCCTAGCAGGAAGGCTCAGTTCGGCTGCCTACGCCGTCAGGAAAGTAAGACAATACACTGACGTTGATACAGCTCGTTTAGGATATTTTAGTAATTTTCACAGCGTTATGTCCTACGGTATTCTGCTGTGGGGCAAAGCAGCTGATACACAAAATATATTTGTCCTTCAAAAACGAGCTGTTTGTGCAATTTACCAGCTAGGTGCTAGAGTTTCTCTAAGAGATTTTTTTAAAGATATTGGTATTCTCACGGTTGCATCACAATTCATCTTTGCCAACATCTTATATATTAGACAAAATATACAGTTGTATACTAAAAACAGTAATATTCACAATGTTAACACCAGAAATAAGGACAAACTACGTGCTCCCTTTCACCGGCTTCATAAGGTTCATAACTCATTTGTTGGGCTTGGTATAGCCTTTTATAACAAGCTACCCTCTTCTTTGCTAGATTTGCCTTTTAATACATTGAAAGCTCAAGTAAAATTCAACCTTTGTTCAAAGGCATACTATTCCATCCACGACTACTTAAACGATAAGAATAGTTGGTCGCCCTAATTAACTCAAGACAATGTTTATGTTCTTTCTCCAGAATTAGATTACTGATAGGTTATAAATGAGCTCATTATACAATTGTTCTCATTTTTATTGGGCTGTATAAGTCAAATCAGTTTAATTTTATTTTATTATTGACATAATCAACCCATTGTAATGTTTTCTAATGAGATGATTGCAATATCTGGTTAGCTAGTGACCTCGACGATTGATCATATTATTCTTACCTGCGCAACCGGCAGCAAGTTCGTCATGCTCCCTTAGATGTCACTGCTTGCGGTAGCGTCGGAGGTCGGGTTGCCTCCTTCCCTCAAATATGGCGAGGGGGGTAATGGCTGGTCTTTGCGTTATGCTCGTGAACGGGTGCTGCTTGTGGTGACTGGTCGTCTTGCTGACCATGGTTTTATTATTTATTTATTTATTTATTTATCTTTAACTCAGGTAGAACCCATACATTTGTTAGTATTTCTTAACCTATGTTAGTATAATAATAGACTAAAACACACACAGTAATATATTAATTGCGCCACCTCACGGAGACACCTGGCAACCGCACATGCACTGCGCACAGGTGCCCCACAAGGCGGCCTTCAGTCTTACTAGCAACAACGCTCAGAAGACTGTGGTCGCTGCCCCGCATCCGACGCAGCAGTGAAGCGGATCTTTTTTTTTTTTTATTGTTATCATTATTAATAACTTTTTTATTTAGTTTCCTTCGATGGTCCTAGTTTATCATTTGTGACTTCAAGCGACAGCTATGTAAACAGAACCCAGCATTGCATAAATATGTTAGCGGTCACGCCCTTTATTTAATTTTCATTTATTAATTTTTGCTTGAGTACGTATAGTTTTTTATTGTATTTCTTGGTATATTGGCGTTGCTAGCTGACATATGGCAAATAATTTAATTTAGTGTTCTGTGTCTTGTAATGTTAATTACTTTGCATACCTTTTATTGTATTCAGTCAAGTATTTTTTAACTGAACAGACAGCTTTGCTGCTGGGGAGTTTGTTGCGCCACTTCTTCTTCCCAGCGAAAGCACTAGGAAGTGGTGAAGGGCGGGCGTTTTGGGGGACTGTCTTTTGTAATTTTGACGTTCGAAAAGTGCTGATTCTCACCCTAGCTTTAATAAATGACTTTTGATTTGATTTGAAAGCAACTAAATCGGTGAGGGACACCTCGCGAGGATTCCTTGTTAGTGTCAAAAATCCAATTAACCTTTATAAGTATGATTTCATGTTATTTAATTAAAATTTTTAATAACTGGTATTGCCTCCTCGGGCTCTGACTACAGCTTCGAGCCGGTTTGACATACTGAACACGAGGTTTCGTAGCCGATGTTAGAGAATATTCTTCCATTCTTCAATCAAGGCCTGTTTTAGTGCCCTGAGGGTGGTAGGTGGTGGTCTGCGGCTTCTGACTAGCATCCCTAGCTCATCCCAGACGTGCTCAATCGTTTTGAGATCAGAATGGCCAAGCCATCATGCTGATGCCAACCTCCTGAAAATACTCTTGCACGACCTGAGTCGTGTGTGGCCGGGCATTATCATACATCAGCATCGATCCAACACCCACATTTGCTAAATACGGCCCTGCATACTCGTTGAGAATCTCTTGGGCATATCTTTCCCCAGTCAGAGCGCCATTTTGTATGGCCACTACAACATCTGCTTGTGGTGACTGGTCGTCTTGCTGACCATGGTTTTATTATTGCTGTCATTAGTAATAACTTGTTTATTTAGTTTCCTTCGATGGTCCAAGTTTATCATTTGTGACTTCAAGCGACAGCTATGTAAACAGAACCCAGCATTGCATAAATATGTTAGCGGTCACGCCCTTTACACCTGGAGGCTATAACTTAATTTTGATTTATTATTTTTTGTTTGAGTACGTATAGTTTTTTATTGTAATTCTTGTTATATTGGCGTAGCTAGCTGACATATGGCAATTAATTTAATTTAGTGTTCTGTGTTGTTAATTACTTTGCAGACCTAGTATTGTATTCAGTCAAGTATTTTCTAACTGAACAGACAGCTGTGCTGTTGGGGAGTTTGTTGCGTCACTTCTTCTTCCCAGCGAAAGCACTAGGAAGTGGTGAAGGGCGGGCGTTTTGGGGGACTGTCTTTTGTAACTTTTACGTTCGAAAAGTGCTGATTCTCAGCCTAGTTTGAATAAATGACTTTTGATTTTGATTTTGGTGTCAAAAAACGAAACGCGTAAAGCGGAACCAACGACACCGACTTCAAAAATTAAAGTTATTTCTCACTTTATAGTATTTTTTTTGGAAGTCGCTTGTTTTTTTTTTAAACAAAAAGTTTTTATACTAGTTATAATCCGTAAAATTAATTTAAGTGTTTTACAATATTCATGTTATAAGTAAAAATGCAATCTTAACATTTTGTTGACACGGCAAATTTTTCTGTATAATTTGTTGATTTGTTCTTCGTTTGTGTAAACGCGATCTTATTAAAAATGTAACATTATACTATAATATTTATAATAGGTACTTATGCACTTGAGTGAGATACCTGAGATACACGTTTATTCTTAGTTCAGGTAGAATCCAATTATTTCTTACCTACCTCTAGTGTAAAGCTCTATTTTGTAAATATTTATGTAAATCAATTATTTCAATAAACAATTTCAATTTCTTTCGTGTAAAAAACGCTCACATTGAAAAGGTGAACGTTTTTTACACCTAGGCAGATGTGTAAAAAAGAATTAGGCAATCCTTCGGGGATGACATGCGGGACGTCATGTATCGATGTACTTACGTGTGTGATACAAGAACTAAAATACGTATTTGAATGCCAAAACTCTTATAATAATTTAAAGAATGGTGATTAAACAGTCTATCACTATCAAATAAAGTCATTTTATACATTTCAATACTAAAACAGTACCAAGTGAAAAGTGAGTCTATACGGCTGTGCTACTGCATCGGGCACTGCACATCAATGTCCGCGGTACACATGTCGTCTGAGGAGACGTATACTACAGCCGAACAAACGTTAACAAGTAGGGATATTTATTGATTGTTTTATTTATTGACTGCTCGCAAGTGCGTCGGTTGAGTCCTGGGTTCGATTCCGAGTTGGTTAGTGTAATGTGGGCGTATTACAACTCCGTGTAGCGCTGCGGCACTGTGAGGGACACGGGCAATATGTGATAATGTATACGACTGTATATTGCTACTAGCACTTTCATTGTGATCTAAACAAGATATGTGATGATGTATACGACTGTGTATTGCTACAAGCACTTTCATTGTGATCTAAACAAGAAATGTGATGATGTATACGACTGTGTATTGCTACTAGCACTTTCACTGTGATCAACAAGATGTGATAATGTATACGACTGTATATTGCTACTAGCACTTTCATTGTGATCTAAACAAGATATGTGATGATGTATACGACTGTGTATTGCTACAAGCACTTTCATTGTGATCTAAACAAGAAATGTGATGATGTATACGACTGTGTATTGCTACTAGCACTTTCACTGTGATCAACAAGATGTGATAATGTATACGACTGTATATTGCTACTAGCACTTTCATTGTGATCTAAACAAGATGTGATAATGTATACGACTATATATTGCTACTAGCACTTTCATTGTGATCTAAACAAGATATGTGATGATGTATACGACTGTGTATTGCTACAAGCACTTTCATTGTGATCTAAACAAGAAATGTGATGATGTATACGACTGTGTATTGCTACTAGCACTTTCACTGTGATCAACAAGATGTGATAATGTATACGACTGTATATTGCTACTAGCACTTTCATTGTGATCTAAACAAGATGTGATAATGTATACGACTATATATTGCTACTAGCACTTTCATTGTGATCTAAACAAGATATGTGATGATGTATACGACTATATATTGCTACTAGCACTTTCATTGTGATCTAAACAAGATATGTGATGATGTATACGACTGTGTATTGCTACTAGCACTTTCACTGTGATCAACAAGATGTGATAATGTATACGACTGTATATTGCTACTAGCACTTTCATTGTGATCTAAACAAGATGTGATAATGTATACGACTGTGTATTGCTACTAGCACTTTCATTGTGATCTAAACAAGATGTGATAATGTATACGACTGTGTATTGCTACTAGCACTTTCACTGTGATCTAAACAAGATGTGATAATGTATACGACTGTGTATTGCTACTAGCACTTTCATTGTGATCTAAACAAGATGTGATAATGTATACGACTGTGTATTGCTACTAGCACTTTCATTGTGATCTAAACAAGATGTGATAATGTATACGACTGTGTATTGCTACTAGCACTTTCATTGTGATCTAAACAAGATGTGATAATGTATACGACTGTGTATTGCTACTAGCACTTTCATTGTGATCTAAACACGGCATGTCGCCTCGTACGCGCATGTTCTATTTACGATCACTTACTCTATCAACTGTGATAGCAACTGAAATAGGAACTAACAGTATCGAACATGACGCGCGCCTACTACAGTGCTTGTGTGTCACCTACACATCAGCTATGCACGCAAGAGGAACACCTGTCATATTTTGTTCTTTATGTAGTGATTTTATTTAAATAAAAATCTCGAAACACCGATTTGGCGCAAATCGAATGTTAAACCTACACGTCGTGTAAGCAGCTTACAAAACGCACGGTGCGGTGCGGGGCGGAGACGACTGGGTGGCTTCTGGTTCTGTGGATCGGGGGGCACCGGAGTGCCCCCGCCAAGTCGAGCGCGAAGCAAACACTGCCGTACCATACTTTACTGGAACCATTTCGCCGCATTTTCAGGCCCCTATTTGAGAACCTCTGGATAAGACCAGAACGCAGAAATTTTGGTCATTGAGTAAGCTATAATCACATACTTAAAATACAAAATTTCAAGTCTGTAGGTCATTTAGTTCTGAAGTTAAGCGAAAGGAAAGTTTCGCATTTATGACACTCACTCACTCATGATCATCAAAATAGAACTAGTACTTCCCATAAACTCAGAGAGCTGAAATTTGGTACAGAGTTAGGGTTTAATGGCCACATAAAGGGAAAACTATAAAAACTAGGATAATCGAAGATCTGGAGTACCTGGTGACCCTGATTAGAAAACACAAGAGCCCAACCAAACTATTAGAGATTGTGCGGGATTGATCCAGGTATAATTAAGGGAATAATGAAAAAGTAAGTTGGTTGATGTGTAAGTGAAATTTTATTCTGAACATTATCACAGATGTAGGTAGCCGGTCGAAAAAGTCAGGAGAAATAAAACGATTAGCCATAATTTACGTAGCCTCAACACAAACTGAAGGTATGCGAATTTCTGTAGGCGTTTGCGGAAACATACCCCCGGGCGTTGAAAGCCTGCCTTTCAACCACTAAGAATCTTCAGACTCGGGAAATATAGGCAACGGACAAATCTTGCTGAATAATCTGCGTAACAGACCAATAGAAGTCTTGACGTCTGCAAATCTGACTACGCTGTCTGTTCCTGGTTACGTAGCAACGATCCGACCCAATTTCCACTTGAGTGGGGGGAGGTTGTCTTCTTTTAACAGGACTAAAGAATTCAGCTTGAAGGAGCCCTTACATGATCGCCATTTCATGCGAAGTTGGAGGTCCGATATGTATTCTTTACTCCATCTGCTCCAAAAATGCTGTCGGAGATGCTCAATACGCTCAAATCGAGTCAGAGAATTGATGGACTGGTCTCGATAATCAGTTGACGGCAGCGATGTCATAGGACGTCCAATCAAAAAGTGTCAGGGTGTGAGCGGCGTCAGATCCTCGGGGTTCGATGACAACGGCGTCAGTGGTCTGGAGTTCAAAATGGCTTCAACCTGCACCATCATGGTGTATAGCTCTCCGTAGGTACGGTTACAAAGGCCCAGCACTCTGACTAAGTGATGCTTGGTTGATTTAACATCAGCTTCCGCAAGGCCAGCGAAATGAGGAGAATATGCAGGAATGAAGTGAAAGTTAATTCTTTCCTTAGCCATCTCCTCGGATAGCGAATCGCAATTCGCCCTAAGAAACCTAGAAAGGTCATTAGATGCACCAAAAAATGAGGTGCCATTATCCGAGTAAATATTTCTCGGCTTTCCCCTACGTGAGATGAACCTCTTTAAATGCCATAATGAAAGTATTGCTTGTTAAATCACCGACTAGTACAAGATGAATTGATTTCGTAGAAAAACAAACGAAAATAGCTATATAAACTTTTACGAATTTACAGCCACTACCTTGACGAACAGCAGACTGAATAGGACTTGCGTAGTCCAAGCCTATATTTTCAAACGGAAAACCTGCTAGAAGTCGCTGCTGTGGTAAATCTACCATAATCGGGGGGCACGGTAGTGCCCCCGCCAAGTTGAACGCAAAGCAAACACTGCCGTACCATCCTTTACTGGAACCATTTCGCCGCATTTTCAGGCCCCTATTTGAGAACCTCTGGATAAGACCAGAACGCAGAAATTTTGGTCATCGAGTAAGCTGTAATCACATACTTAAAATCCAAAATTTCAAGTCTGTAGGTTATTTAGTTCCGAAGTTAAGCGAAAGCAAAGTTTCGCATTTATGACACTCACTCACTCATGATCATCAAAATAGAACTAGTACTTCCCATAAACTCAGAGAGCTGAAATTTGGTACAGAGTTAGGGTTTAATGGCCACATAAAGGGAAAACTATAAAAACTAGGATAATCGAAGATCTGGTGTACCTGGTGACCCTGATTAGAAAACACAAGAGCCCAACCAAACTATTATTAGAGATCGACATACCGCCTTTACAAAAAATATTCAACTTGGTGGGCCGCTTCATTTGATGTCCAAAATCGAAGGTCTGAAGTATCTGATGAAGAACCCTCAGCTGGTCTCAGCTGTATTAGAGATATGGTAATGCCCCCTTTTACTATTGGTACATAAAAAAATCGACTGTCATTGCAAAAATCCAGCGTAGTGGTACACATCTTCTAATTTAATCTAGCCTATAGAGTCCCACTGCTGGGCGAATGCCTCCGCTTCTGCTTTTAATACGCATATAAATAAAATTAAAGGAAAACTCTGGATAAGACTCTAGTCTTATCCAGAGTTTTCCTTTAATTTTATACTTATACTTACAAGTTAAAACAGCAAGGTTACCATGTACTTATGCCAGCTTTGAAGGGGAAAAGAGCAAAATTAACAGTAGAAGAGGCAAATGCATCACGATTTGTAACTAAGGTACGTTGGGCTGTTGAAGCTGTATATGGCGCTATTGGTAAAAAATACCATTTATTACATAATGTTCTGGACAACAAGCTTTTACCTCTGGCAAAAACATTGTGCAGAATAGCTGGATTTTTAAATAACACTTTTGGTAAAAGATTGAACTCCGATGTCGAACTTGCTGATACTATTATTGCTTTTATGAAGGAGCGTCAAAATCAGCAGAATACAATGCAAGAATTGGTTGAAAATGAGAACTTGAATCGGCGTAAAAAACTTTTTACGAAATTATCTTCAACTAGTCTAATGGATTTTCCAGAACTGAATGAAACTGACCTTAAAATATTATTTACTGGCACTTATCAATTATCACAAGCAGTATGTTATCTTGCTGAAATAATGACTGACAACGAATTAAACCTTGAATTTTTAAAAGATCGCGAAAATATTATAAAAGTAAGAGTACGATCAAGGCATATTAACAGCAAGATATATAATTGTTTTATCGAGTATGAGCCAAATTCGAACACCTACAAAGGAATTCGAAGATATGTTTGTGATTGTGCAAATGGGAATAGAACTGTCGGCTGTTGCGCTCATGTAGCTACTGTTATTTACTACTTAGCACATGCTCGTTATAAATCAAAAATTATAAAACCAGCTGAAATATTGACCTCCATATTTGATGCGACTGGTATAACGTCTTCAATTGAAGAAAACAGTGATGATGATTGAATGTTCAGTAAAATAACGTTATCCGTAATTATGTTCATATTTTGTATGATTGAATTAATGTAAATACATTATTTCATATAACTACATACTTTAATTGATTTTTATTTTTTAAGGTATGTTCCACCAATTCGACCTTTTTGTAACTTTAATATGTAATAGCTAACTAATTAAAAAATAAGATATATTTTTTTGTTAGGTGTCACTTTAGGGGTTGATATAAAAAACCACCCCCAAAAAATATACTTCACATTTTTTACAGTTTCTAATATTGCAAAAATACTAAAAAAAATAAATTATAATTAGTTTATCAATTGTCATGTATGATTCCAATTTCATGAAGATATCTTGAATAGGTACTGAGAAAAAAATGTTTTTCGTTAAGGGTTGTCACCCTCATTATTTCCTTACCATAGGGGTTAGGGGTGTGAGATTAAGTGTAATGCTATTTTAGATGAAAAACAATAAAAATAAGGTAAGAACCCTTCATCAGACGCGAGTGCAGTTTTCATGTGCTTATCCCGCTAGATCCTTTTCATTATTACTTTACAAGGTCCATTTAAGTATAAAAATGCTATTTACACATGTTTTCTTAAACTTCTGGGAAAAATTAAAAAGGGTTTTTATCGCCTCCTGTAAAATTGGGTTTTTGTAAGTTAGGAGTTGTTAGCACTTCCCCGTCGATATGACGAATAATATTTTTCGTCAGCTTAAACGCGACAAAAAATTTTGCTCGTCCTGCCTTCGAGGAGCGAGGCCCCTAGGAGCGCGAGGCCGTAGGCGATGGCCCACGTCGCCCACGCCTTACGCCGCCTCTGGTCGTAAGTCAAACTAAACGTCAAGCTATTACTTTGTGAGAATGCCTATGGACTTTTGGAGGCCACTGTACATACGCACACACATACATCCACTTAAAAACTGTCTAGGATTACTAAGGACATCTCAAAACGTAAAGATATCGAAAAAAATCGATTTCGAAAATCGGGGTGATTACTATAACTTCCTTAATCAGGAAGTTAATAATAAAGTGTATCAGGGTTTTCTTAAATCTACACTCAACCGTGCAAAAAAAGGGTAGTCAATTTACTACGTTTTGTTCAAGGTGAAAAGCGAATCGTGAAGCATCGCAAGCGAGGTGACGCACGCGACGCGACGTCCACTTGCGTGGGGGATGCGGCTTCACGCGGCATCGGGCGGCATCGGGCGGCGCGGCTGGTACATGCGTGCCCGCGAGTGAACTACACTGCAGTCCCATCACATCTAGTCCCATAATTTACAACCATATTCATTTATTTATTTATTTTTATTTATAATTTCTGGCCAACCAACAATTGTTTATACTCTTACAAGTTATAATAAAGATTCGTACATAAAAGGTTAGTATAACAATTTCTTATAGGTTAGCACCGCATGCCCCATAAAATAATAAATGTTATAAGTTATAATATATCGAAGTCTAAGGTAAAATTTAAATTAAAAAAAAATATTACAAAATCAAAATTAAATACAAAAATTATAAACAAAATCAAAATTAAATACAAAAATAAAAACAAAATCAAAATTAAATACAAAAATTAAGAACGAAATTAAAATCAAAAGCACAACCAAGATAATACAATACGAAACCAAATTAAATTATAATGTCATAAAGTAAATTCTCAATAAAATTAACACAAAACAAAAATAACAAAAATAACACAAAACAAAAATAACTATTATACTGTATAACTTACTGTCCGTGCGCGAGCTCCTAGGAATCGGAGGAAGCGGGCGGGTGTGCGCCGCGCCCGACCTTCGCTCCATCCCCCGCACTCTCCCAGTACTAGTGTCGACCTTGACGCGAGAACGCGCTTATCGAGTCATTTTTAATTTTGCGATAGTAGGTAGTGTTATTTTCTACTATAAATAGTACACCACGGACTAGAAAAAAAAGAAGGACTCCGCGCCACGCGTATCGAAAGTGAAGCACCGTACCGATCTATGTGTGCGTGATTTGAGGGATACCAGATGAATGAAAATTTCCCCATGTTTTAAATATTTGGACAGTGTACTCATTTATTACAATAAAGCGACATAAGAAGTCCACTTAACTGAAATTACAAAAATATACTAATGAAAACTCAAAATTAAGTGTTTATTTTGTATGGATGACTAGAAAAACGCTGCTGTAGAATACATAATTCAAGTGATTGTCTTGAATTACCTATTAGGAAGATAGGGGGATGGGTATTAAAGCTTACTTACCTAAAACACACAAGGTGTATTTTAACTATAATAAGAAAACTATTTAACGTTCTGTAGAAAATAAAACTGAAATATTTATTCAAATGATTTAATCAGAATCTTCACAACACATACAAACACTCACTAACCCGCACTGCATTCTTTATCAATCCAAGAAACATTACAAAAGCATGACGCTAATCCGTTCCAATCTAAGAACCCTCGCCAATTCATGATAATAATATGTATCAAAATGTATACAGCATATCACGCTTGTTTTCGACGGAACCCAATGGTCTTCACATCTGTAGTTTCTTATTATTATAATCCAATCATTGTTCCATGAATGATTTGCTGTAGGAAATCTATAAAAATAATCATAGTCAATACTTGCAAAAAGATGACAAAGAACACAAAAAAAAAATTACCCAATCTCTCGGGACACTTACCCATTTATTTTCTGACAACACTTATAAGTCTGTTAAGGTTTTGTGTTCCAATAGTAATGATTTTAAAATGTCAAAAATACAATAAATCAACAAGTAAAATTGTGCCTTAACTGTGATATATTATTCCTTGATAGTTTTTCTGGGATGTAGAATTATTTTTACACGTTTTCAAAACACAAGATGGCATTATTTTATTTTATTACTTCACGTAAATAGTACCTACAAAGACGCCGTCTTGTCGCGTAATGGCGGCCGGCCGGCATTCTATGATGTAAATGTGTGCGTGAAGCACGTTTGTACAAACGGTCCGGCACCCTTACTGTGCTTCACTTTCGATATGCGTGGCGCGGAGTCCTTCTTTTTTTTCTAGTCCGTGTACTACACTTATAATTATGTTGTTTTGTGTCACGAATTCACGATGCAATGCGATTACCGCCTTAAATGTGCGACTTGAACCCAATAGAGCTCGCATGGGCAAAAGTTAAAAGGCTCGTGAGGGAACACAACAATCCTTCAGATTTTTCTCTGACGAGACTGAAGGAGATCACCGAAAAAGCTATCACGCATGTCACAAAAGAAGATTGGTGTGGATATGATAAACATGTTTTAGCATTAGAGGAACATTACTGTCAAAGGGATGGCTTAATGGAGAATGTTGTCAACTCATTTATTATTGAAGTGCGTGAGGAGAGTTTATTTTCATCATTTTTTTATTTTATTTCAAGTACATAATACCCTCATAAAATGATTTCATGAAGTACACTCGCGCGGAGGCTCAAGATGTATTAGTATCGATAGTGCAATATCGACTAAATCACAACTCTAGCTCATTACGCCAACATTCCTTATCATTCCTCGGAGCTCGCGCGCGGACAGTAAGTTATACAGTATAATATCATGAGTATGGTTTAAATGTAAGTTGTAAATTATGGGACTAGATGTGAGCGCTACATGTGCGCGTGCGGCAGTGCGGCCGCTCCGGACAGTGTTCGATTAGCAGAATGCATCCATGTATTTATTTATAGATTGATTCTGACGAGCACATCGGCGCACTGTTCAGATTATCTAAAGCATTTACAGTACAGTCAGCCGCAGTGCCATGGTAACAATGTGACTTTGAAGTCAGCGCCTTTCTTTAGTAGCAGTAATGTCCCGAACTACTTATGTACCACTAGTCTATTCTTGGTCAGACTTATTTATCTGCATTTAAGACCGTTTTGAGTTGTGCCGTGTGAGAAGCAAACTGTATCCCACCAAAAACATTCTGCAAAAAACTAGCCAAGTCTCGATGGAGCTGCTTGTTTATCTCTAAAAAGTAATGAAATCTAGACAAAGTCGTGCGAAGTCTAAGCTTCCTTACTGCGATTTCTTTATTATTATAGTTAATGTTGTGAATGTTCAACGGCCAAGTTAAATAATGTTGTGAAAAATGACTTTTACGCACTTACGTATAAAGAATGTTCAACGGCCAAGTCACACAACATTAACTATAATAATAAAGAAATCGCAGTAAGGAACCTTACTTGGCACGACTTTGTCTAGATTTCATTACTTTTTAGAGATAAACAAGCAGCTCCATAGAGACTTGGCTAGTTTTTTACAGAATGTTTTTGGTGGGATTTCACTTCTTTTTGTAGAAACGTGGGCATATTGATTTATTTTATTAGATTTCCTTATTTGACACAGTTTTTTTCTTTTTAGGAGTAGTTTTTTTTACTATTGCAAATCTTTCTTTTCTTTTTTTCCGGTTCTGATTCTTGTACAGTAGCAACAGTTTTTCGTATTGCCCATTCGCGTTCATTATTTGTTCTTTTAGACGGTTTAATTTCTGAAAAATCGGCGCGGTATTTACGCCTAAGCCGGTTGTATTCGGTGATCGCTGAAGCTTGAGCTTTTATACTCTTGAAGTCAACATTTATGACCTGCACGCCATGAAAATTGGTTACTCGTGAAAGCGCCACGTAGGCTTCGCCACAAGAGAATATGTAGGTGCCAATGTCCATGAGGGCATTTTTTAGACTTAAACCTTGGCTCTTGTGAATTGTTAGGGCATACGCCACACAGATTGGGAATTGTTCTCTGTACACTGTCACTAATCATAAAATTCCTAACCTATTCAAATCTTCGAATTGTAATAACAACCTGCTAATTAAACTTAGCAAACCTCACGAAATAATAAGCGAAATCAAAGAAATGCAAATAATCCCTCCTAATCCCTAGCAAACGTTTGCAAGCGTAGTAGAAGAATATCGTAAACGACTGTAACGCTGGCTGGTTGCCACTTCGCCATATAAGGTTATCGGAACAACAAACGTAAGCGCGTTTTAAAATACAGTCAGTGCCATCTAGCGACGTGTGCGTGTATCAGCGCCACTCTTAGTCCAATGCATTATATTTTGACCACATTTTGAGCGAAATTAATATTTTAGTGTAATTTGTTTATTTAATTTGTGTAATGTTTGAGTAGAATAAAGTTAATCGTTCGACTATTTCTTCTTGTAAACTTGTAAGTATAAGTATAAAATTAAAGGAAAACTCTGGATAAGACTAGAGTCTTATCCAGAGTTTTCCTTTAATTTTATTTATATGCGTATTAAAAGCAGAAGCGGAGGCATTCGCCCAGCAGTGGGACTCTATAGGCTAGATTAAATTAGAAGATGTGTACCACTACGCTGGATTTTTGCAATGACAGTCGATTTTTTTATGTACCAATAGTAAAAGGGGGCATTACCATATCTCTAATACAGCTGAGACCAGCTGAGGGTTCTTCATCAGATACTTCAGACCTTCGATTTTGGACATCAAATGAAGCGGCCCACCAAGTTGAATATTTTTTGTAAAGGCGGTATGTCGATCTCTAATAATAGTTTGGTTGGGCTCTTGTGTTTTCTAATCAGGGTCACCAGGTACACCAGATCTTCGATTATCCTAGTTTATATAGTTTTCCCTTTATGTGGCCATTAAACCCTAACTCTGTACCAAATTTCAGCTCTCTGAGTTTTCTAGCAGGTTTTCCGTTTGAAAATATAGGCTTGGACTACGCAAGTCCTATTCAGTCTGCTGTTCGTCAAGGTAGTGGCTGTAAATTCGTAAAAGTTTATATAGCTATTTTCGTTTGTTTTTCTACGAAATCTATTCATCTTGTACTAGTCGGTGATTTAACAAGCAATACTTTCATTATGGCATTTAAAGAGGTTCATCTCACGTAGGGGAAAGCCGAGAAATATTTACTCGGATAATGGCACCTCATTTTTTGGTGCATCTAATGACCTTTCTAGGTTTCTTACGGCGAATTGCGATTCGCTATCCGAGGAGATGGATAAGGAAAGAATTAACTTTCACTTCATTCCTGCATATTCTCCTCATTTCGCTGGCCTTGCGGAAGCTGATGTTAAATCAACCAAGCATCACTTAGTCAGAGTGCTGGGCCTTTGTAACCGTACCTACGGAGAGCTATACACCATGATGGTGCAGGTTGAAGCCATTTTGAACTCCAGACCACTGACGCCGTTGTCATCGAACCCCGAGGATCTGACGCCGCTCACACCCGGACACTTTTTGATTGGACGTCCTATGACATCGCTGCCGTCAACTGATTATCGAGACCAGTCCATCAATTCTCTGACTCGATTTGAGCGTATTGAGCATCTCCGACAGCATTTTTGGAGCAGATGGAGTAAAGAATACATATCGGACCTCCAACTTCGCATGAAATGGCGATCATGTAAGGGCTCCTTCAAGCTGAATTCTTTAGTCCTGTTAAAAGAAGACAACCTCCCCCCACTCAAGTGGAAATTGGGTCGGATCGTTGCTACGTAACCAGGAACAGACAGCGTAGTCAGATTTGCAGACGTCAAGACTTCTAGTGGTCTGTTACGCAGATTATTCAGCAAGATTTGTCCGTTGCCTATATTTCCCGAGTCTGAAGATTCTTAGTGGTTGAAAGGCAGGCTTTCAACGCCCGGGGGTATGTTTCCGCAAACGCCTACAGAAATTCGCATACCTTCAGTTTGTGTTGAGGCTACGTAAATTATGGCTAATCGTTTTATTTCTCCTGACCTTTTCGACCGGCTACCTACATCTGTGATAATGTTCAGAATAAAATTTCACTTACACATCAACCAACTTACTTTTTCATTATTCCCTTAATTATACCTGGATCAATCCCGCACAATCTCTAATAGTTTGGTTGGGCTCTTGTGTTTTCTAATCAGGGTCACCAGGTACTCCAGATCTTCGATTATCCTAGTTTTTATAGTTTTCCCTTTATGTGGCCATTAAACCCTAACTCTGTACCAAATTTCAGCTCTCTGAGTTTATGGGAAGTACTAGTTCTATTTTGATGATCATGAGTGAGTGAGTGTCATAAATGCGAAACTTTCCTTTCGCTTAACTTCAGAACTAAATGACCTACAGACTTGAAATTTTGTATTTACGACACCCATGACGAAAAATATGGAAATTTTCGCAGCCGCCATCTTGGATTTAGATTTTGAGCTAACTATCAGCTTTAGCACCCTCAAAAAGTATGAAAACGACACCCATGACGAAAAATATGGAAATTTTCGCAGCCGCCATCTTGGATTTAGATTTTGACCTAACTATCAGCTTTAGCACCCTCGAAAACTATGAAAACGACACCCATGACGAAAAATATGGAAATCGTTGTCAGCGCCCTCGAAAACCATGAAAACGACACCCATGACGAAAAATTTGCAAATTTTTGGAAGCGCTATCTTGAATTTTGATTTTGACCACATCATCGTTGTCAGCGCCCTCGAAAACCATGAAAACGACTCCCATGACGAAAAATTTGCAAATTTTTGGAGCCGCCATCTTGAATTTTGATTTTGATCCCATAATCGTTGTCAGCGCCCTCGAAAACCATGAAAACGACACCCATGACGAAAATTTTCCAAATTTTTGGAGCCGCCATTTTTAATTTTGATTTTGACCCCATAATCGTTGTCAGCACCCTCGAAAACTATGAAAACGACACCCATGATGAAAAATATAGAAATTTTCGCAGCCGCCATCTTGGATTTAGATTTTGACCTAACTATCAGCTTTAGCACCCTCAAAAACTATGAAAACGACACCCATGACGAAAAATATGGAAATTTTCGCAGCCGCCATCTTGGATTTAGATTTTGACCTAACTATCAGCTGTAGCACCCTCGAAAACTAAGGAAACGACACCCATGACGAAAAATATGGAAATATTCGGAGCCGCCATCTTGGATTTAGATTTTGACCTAACTATCAGCTTTTGCACCCTCGAAAACTATGAAAACGACACCCATGACGAAGAATATGGAAATTTTCGCAGCCGCCATCTTGGATTTAGATTTTGACCTAACTATCAGCTTTAGCACCCTCGAAAACTATGAAAACGACACCCATGACGAAAAATTTAGAAATTTTCGCAGCCGCCATCTTGGATTTAGATTTTGACCTCACTATCAGCTTTAGCACCCTCGAAAACTATGAAAACGACACCCATGACGAAAAATATGGAGATTTTCGCAGCCGCCATCTTGGATTTAGATTTTGACCTAACTATCAGCTTTTGCACCCTCGAAAACTATGAAAACGACACCCATGACGAAAAATTTAGAAATTTTCGCAGCCGCCATCTTGGATTTAGATTTTGACCTAACTATCAGCTTTAGCACCCTCGAAAACTATGAAAACGACACCCATGACGAAAAATATAGAAATTTTCGGAGCCGCCATCTTGGATTTACATTTTGACCTCACTATCAGCTTTAAGAGGGTTCATGCGTTAGAGCCATGCTGGAGTCAAAATTGATGATTTCCGACGGACAATAAAACCATAATATGTTTAATTTATAGATGAGATATTGACGTCATATTATTGGAAATTTTATAATCTAGTGCATGGCTGAAAAACATTTTCAATTTTTTGTTTAGTTTTTTCATCAGAACCGTTTTTATGCAAGCCTTTTTTAAAACTAGCGATCGACGGTCTAAGCAGATGCTAGATATTAGTAAAACCATATATGACAAACTTATTACAACATTACTTTATAAAAAATAAGAACATTTTTTAGTGCATGGCTGAAAAAAAAACACGATTACTGTAAGTTTTCATTCAAGAAAAGTATATTCAAAAGTGTCAATTGTAGCCACTTTTCGAGATATTAAACGTGTTAGTTTAGGATGAAATCTGAAATATTTATATTTTCTTTTAGACCTAGTAAATTAAGACATTTATGTTCTAAAACATGGTTCAAATATTTTTTTAATAACTTATATGTTTATTTTACTATGAATTATTTAGTATTGCTATATAATCGGCGCGGATTCACGCCACCGCTCATTGCCGGCTGAGGCCTTTCAGAGGCAGGACGTGTGTCGCTCCCATCGCTGCGTGTCGCGTAAAATATTATCGTACTTTCGCGAGTTTTTAGCGCGACTGGGACATATTGATACTTTTTATTATAATATATTTTTATTATATTACAGAACTTTGGTGAGTACATATTTTAATGTAATGGTATTCAATTAACTTAAGAAGATTAAATTAGACTTCTTTATGTATGTTTCGATTTTACTTTTTTTTAGATATAGCTAACAAAAGGCGCTATACGGGAATAAACCGAAAAAAATATGAAAATTTAGCCAAGGCTAATGAAGCTAAAAGGTAAGTTACCGAGGAGCCACTTTTTAACTATGTAACAGGTTATAGCCAATTCATATTTTTCTTACACGGGGATAGAATTCGTAATAATTTGCGTTTATTCTGTCTTATAATCTCATAAACTGAATTGACCATTCTGGGGTTGTCAGTTTTGGATAGTTGAGAATATACCACTGAAACGAGGTGGGTTCTCTACTTATAAAAAAAATATCTATATTAGGTGTAATTAGTAAACCATAAGAAACTATTATACTTACTACTTTCTGAAGTCAATATAATTTTTTCAAATTACTTTTTGTCTGGGTATTTTTATGAAACACAGTAGTAATAAGATAAAATTAATATCCGATTCGTTGTTATAGGCAGAAAAGAGAAGTTCAAATATTTCAAAATGCTGTTGTAAGTTTTATTTTTTTTTACTTCTTTATATCTTATGGCAATTTTTGAGATTTTATATCTAAACAGACACGTGTTTCCTTTATTTTGAATTAGCACCTATTAAACCAAAACTAAATAAGACATTTCGTCGTTATTTATTTATCTCAAGCCGACAATCGATCGCCTGTCGTGGTGCTTCTTATGGTTTGTGTCACTTCATATTATACTCTGCATATTATTTTCAGACTCAACAAAAAGAAAAAGTCACTGAAAAAACACTGTAAATTCAGGAAAACTTGCAGGCGTTAGAAACGGTTCCAACTCAAGATCCTGACGCAGGAAATCTTGTAAGAATGACTTGGACATTTGTAAACATATTTTAGCACAAATAAAACATTGTTGTGTCTCAAGCCGACAATCGGCCGCCGGACACGATGCTTACGGTTTGTGTCACTAACCGACACAAACCGACCAACATGTTATTTTCAGACTCAACAAAAAGAAAAACTCAGTGAAATAACACTGAAAATTCAGGAAAACTCGCAAGCATTAGAAACGGCTTCATCCCAAGATCCTGACGCAGGGAATCTTGTAAGAATTACTTGGTCGTTATATACATATTTTAGCACAAATAAAACATTGTTGTGTCTCAAGCCGACAATCGACCGCCGGACACGATGCTTACGGTTTGTGTCACTATGTTATACCTACATGTTATTTTCAGACTCAACAAAAAGAAAAACTCAGTGAAATAACACTGAAAATTCAGGAAAACTCGAAAGAAAGATTAGAAACGGCTTCATTCCACTATACATAGAGTACTCACGGAGGATTTATGTCTGGTCAATAAAAGTGCAGTGTGGGTGCCTCACACTCTGAACACGGATCAGAAGGAGTTTCGTTATGAAACTGCGCGTAGCCATTTATCGTGGTATCGCCGTAAGAAAAATATACTTAATAGATTCATATGCCTTGATGAAACTTGGGTCGAATTTTATACTCCTCCTCAAAGACATCAGTCACGATGTTGGGTGGAACCGGGCACTTCAGCTGAACATTTACCACGTGCAGAGCTACATGAACGAAAAATACTACTAATAGTACCTATGGATGTCAGAGGCATTGCTTTTTGGAGAACTTATGATGAAAATACAACTATGACTGGAGAGCGATATAAGTCATTTTTAGAAGAAAATATTCCTATTTGGGCAGACGAACATCATATTATTATAACGAGTCCTATAATTTTACATGATAAGGCCAGACCGCACAAATCAAAAATAGTTCAGAATTTAATTGAAGAAAAGGATGGATTGAAATTATTCAGCCGCCATATTCCCCGGATATGAATCCTTGTGATTTCAATTGTTTTGGCCATGTGAAGAGGAAATTGTCGGGTACTCGATACAATAGCAAAAAGGAGTTAGATATTAAATGCATTATTGATGAATTAAATGAAAGTGGTACTTTAAATGGTGTTCAAGATTTGCCTGCAGTCTGGGAGCGAGTGATTAATAGTGGTGGAGATTATTGATTAGTGTCACAAGGTTATATAATATAGTAGTCAGTTTTTGTAAAATAATAATAATAATAAAATATGACACTGGAAGTGGGATGACCTAATATAATATTAATCGTTGTAGGAATTTACATTTGTAGTACATTTCTAACTTTTCACCCCTGATTAGTATATATATACTTTACTAGCGACCCGCCCCGGCTTCGCACGGGTGCAATGGTGAAACTGATAATTTTAGAGCCACTATTTCTCGTAAAAAGTATAGGATAAAAAATGGTTATTGTGGGTTATCCCTAAGAGATAGACATATACAATCGCGGACTTTTTTGTAGACCTTTTTAAGGTGTACAATACTGTAGTACATTATTTTGATCTATCTCGATGGGTTCAGCCAGCGTTTACAATGTAAGCGCAAAAAAATGTGTTTAATTACGACATCACATTAGAAACCTCTAAAATTATCAGTGTTTCTCTACTATATTATGCATGTATTATAGATATAAACCTTCCTCTTGAATCACTATCTATTAAAAAAAACCGCATCAAAATCCGTTACGTAGTTTTATAGATCTAAGCATATATAGGGACAGACAGACAGGGAAGCGACTTTGTTTTATACTATGTAGTGATTTATCTACTATATTATGCATGTATTATAGATATAAACCTTCCTCTTGAATCACTATATCTATTAAAAAAAACCGCATCAAAATCCGTTACGTAGTTTTATAAATCTAAGCATATATAGGGACAGACAGACAGGGAAGCGACTTTGTTTTATACTATGTAGTAATAAAGTATCCAAAACTGCCTATTTATTTCACAAGGTTGTAATAAAAATAAGAATAGTAAATAAAAATCAACTAACGGTTAAATAAGTATCATTATACATAACTCAACGGATCAACATGGGTTAGTTTGACTATAATGACAGAGAGCACACCAACTCTACGCACACAGACACGCGCGCATCTGTGTGAGTGCAAAGAGCACTGCAATTACCTAAACTTGGTGCCGCGGATTTGGCGTTAACGCTCTTAACACCCTCGAAAACTATGAAAACGATAGCTAATCCAAGATGGCGGAGTAGCGTCCTTTCACAAAACTCAATAATTCTAAGTTCACAAAGCGTCCTTCCGCATTAAATAACACAATACGTAACTAGTACAAAAAAAAACTAATTTTTATTATCAGTACTGATAATGTGACGTAAGCGAGCAAGTGCGCTAGCCGACGGCGACGCGGCGACGCGGAGACAAACGGCACGGGTTTCACCTTCGAGAGCTTGTGGCACACTGAATCCCGATACGGGGCGCATGAGTTACAGTAGTAAAAGCGCTCACATTTTAGAACAAAATTTGTATAAAATCAAATTTTAGTTTTTTGGAAAAAATTTTACTACCAAAATGTTAATTATTAAATTGTCTATCCATTAGTGTCAGTAGCAAAATTAAATAATGTTTACTTTACGAGGAGATACATGTTATCAATCACCATTTCTCATTTCTGGAGTTTCGTTGTAAGGAGATTTATTAAAGATATACTGATTAAAAAAAAAAACAAAACTACAATTATGGAGTCAACATTATGTAGAAATTTAATGTATTTTTTTTTTGTTAATATTTCTTTTAAATAAGAAGTAGATAGCTTCCAAAAACTGCACAAAAACGGCTCCCGCGGCGTTTTGGTCGGGGTGGCGCCTTAACAAGAACTAAAGATCTTTAACTAAAGAGCTTTACTATAATAATCTACATGCAAAATGATGAGATACGTTTTTTGTTTTTGCTAACAAACGTTTTAAAGGGGTGAAAATCACCCTCAAAGTTCGTACCCCAAAATGATGGTTTGCAGTTTTCACATATTTCTAATAACATTTTTCCAAAATGACTTTAACCATTAAAAAGAGCATAAAAGGTTATGAAAAATACCTTTATTCACATATTTATAAGACTTAAAATTGGTCCCATTAAAAAACAAGAAATAGTTTTTGAGTTATAAATATTTTGTTATTTTTAATTTAAAAAAAAAATGTGTATCCACAATTCTTATAAATATGTGATTAAAGGTATTTTTCATAATTTTTTATGCTCTTTTGGAAAAAAAATATTAGAAATATGTGAAAACTGCAAACCATCATTTTGGGGTACGAACTTTGAGGGTGATTTTCACCCCTCTTATATTTTCCCCTCTCTTCAGCATAGTTTATCTTGGCCAAATTAATGTTAAGATATTTTATACATTTATGTATGTAGGAATGGAACATTATGACAGAATAGTGAATTGAGATATGAAGACGAATGACAGATGTGAAGCATAAACGAGTGACAGAGATGAATGTATGAAATAGTCAAGGAGTGAAAGAGATAGTGAATGAATGTTTAATAAGTCAGATGTAGCAGAAAAACAAACGAAGGTGTGGAAGAGAATTGGGTGAAAGACGTTAGAAAAAAGACGGAAAGTAAAATACAATAATTAAGAAGAAATCAGCAGTTTAATTCAAGAAAAAATGAGCTAATCCCACATGTATATGAGGCTGTTTGGTCAGATAATCAGCCTCCAGCAGGCCATTTCATTTTTATTTACTATCAAAAATCAAAGTAACACTTCGTCGCATTGACATTATGAACCCTGAAGACGCAGTGACTGCAGTCAACAGGGCTGTGGTACAGAGCCCTGAGTAACGCTTCCCACCAGGCAAGATCGGAAGATTCTTCCTTTTCAATGAAGGAGTGGTAACTACACCTTTCCTAAGCGACACGTTATTGTTTTCCGACCTCCACACGAACGGAGTCGGGGGCACAGCTAGTGTATACTCGAATAAATGTAAAACGCGTCGAATGCATAACCCCTTCTTTTTTTTAAGTCGATTACAATGTTACAACGTTTTTACAATGAATAATACTCGTACAAGCGAATTCACGATTTGTTTTGCGAAATGTATCATTTGTGCCAGTAGCTAGTGTAGCCACGGGCTACCAAAACAATTATGTTGCACTTTGTAGTGTTTTCTTTTTGGAAGTGTCGGTTGTTATGTTGCCAAAAAAGGTTTTTGAAAGAGATAAGTACCTTTTGTATTTACTCGATCAAAAGATGCTCTGGTTTCTGTGAATGGCATACTGTAGTGACTTCGATATTCCTGTGAAAATGACATAAGTACAGACACACAAACCAGAATTCAGGTGACAACCACTGCGAAACCCCGGACATAGTCATCATAAGTTAAAGAGATGATATTTGATTAAGTGAGTCTTAAGCCCTTAAAGGTATGTATTAGAAGAAAGTAAAGTGTGCTGACCGGCGCCCGGCACCGCGTCCGGCTGACCGGCTGACCGGC
>OX451399.1:32203-185042 GCA_949629135.1 Eremobia ochroleuca
GATATTGAGGATTTGCAAACCTTTAAACTCTCAGTCAAATGTTAGTAAGTACAGCAATCTAATAAAGACCAAAGGTTTATTTGACGAGAAAGTGTATTTTTATTGCCAAAAAAATAAAAGAAAAAATATCGTTTATAGATTTAGTTTTGAATTGAAATAAAATAGCATGATTGATACCTCTGTAAAATTTTGTTTTATTATTTAGGTACCTACTTAGTAGAAATATTCACAAATTGATCAAATTGAGGAAAGTGGATGTCTATATTGACTATCTCAGCCAATTCGTCAATCGGAACTATTACACTCATACATAAAATACATCTACCCTATGCTATGCCGTCAGAACGACCAGGATAATAAAACATTACTTGGGGGGAATCCCCAGAGTTTGTCGTTGCTTCATTCGAAGTTGTCGTATGGAATGGTTTTTTGTAAACATTCTTCAATGAAAAACAATGGTACCAACATTCGTAAAACGCACTTTTAGTTCGGTTTGGTGTTAACTTTGTTTGACACAAGTAATTGGCCGCCAATCTCGTGTGTGGAAAGCGTGTGCGCATTATCTTTTTCCCAGTAATTCAAGGAATTGTGTGTATAATTACGACGCGTGTAATTTCGGCTGGACAATACGCATTGATTTTGTGGTACATTGTGCTTATGGTCACGTAATGGCGACCGGTCGGCACACTATGATGTAAATGTGTGCATAAGGGGTGTTTGTACAAATGGTCCAGCATACTTACTGTGCTTCACTTTCGATATGCGTGGCGGGGAGTCCTCCTTTTTTTATGAGTCTATGGTGGTAAAAGTGCATATTCATACATAATAATCTAAGGCAAGTGACGTCATCAGGCCATACGAACCAATATCGGTATGGAGTTATTAATATTTTTTAAATCTACTAAGTATCAAACTTTCGAAACATTATGTTTGTAATAAACTCGACAATAAGCGGGCGAGCGCGCACTGCGGTGCGTTTACGTTAGTTCTGCCGCACTGGGCGGGGCCTACAGTAACAAAACGCATGACCGCAGTGCGCGCACTTCAAAGACATTCCATACTTCACAGATTATGCGTTAGAAAAACGCACCGCAGTGCGCGCTCGCCCTTAGGTCACTCCCTACTCTCTGATAACTCTCTACGTCACATGTTTATGTAAAAGTAAATAAATATTTACCTAATTAAACCATTTGTACGCACCTGTACCCATCAAAATTCAATTATAATACTACCAATTTAAGAAGGTGGGCATAATGTACTGTGAGCCCGCTTTCATGTAGTCATTCGAATTTGTTCGGTTAATCGTGTGATTTCTTTCCCTATCGTTTTTTTCTCATATCTAAGTAGTTAGAAGGTGTTTTCAGCTGAAACTTTAAGGATAAACAATTTAATAAGGGTACTAATTATTAGTATAACTACAGTCACTTAATAATAACTCATGTATTGGAGCGTTACATTATATCGTAGCCAGATTTTAATTAAAATGGAATAACTCTATAAGGAGTTGGAATAGAAACATCGAATTTCACATGATGCTTTGAGTTCATGAAAGGTACAAACCACCATAATTGGTAAGTTTCTAGGGTTTCTCATTATCGACACCTTTGTAAAATTAGATTTTTTATTTCAAAAACCCTAAAATCGATCCTCGCGCTTAGGATCGATTTTAGGGTTTTTGAAATAAAAAATCTAATTTTACAAAGGTGTCGATTATAGAAAAAATAAAATTGCACAAATTAAGACCCACCGTAGTAAAAAAAATCGTAGTTGTATGTCATGCCGTTTAAGAGATACAGCAATTTGCTAAACGTTACCCCAGCGGCATCTTGAATAACTCTGAAACCTCAAGACGCACAAATTATATTTTTTGGGCACAATTAGGCACAAATTATATCTATCTAAGTAGCTAGTTTGTATTCAGCTATGACCACGGGTAAAAAAACATGCCGCTGCAGTAACGTTACTCCAGCGGAATCTGTTTTTCGTGAATATCTTTGGATTGGCTGGACGCACAAATTATTAATTTCGGGCACAATTACACGAGATGATGTACTAATTTCTGTCAAGCCGAAATCCTGAAAAGCGACAACATTCCGCTAGAGTAACGCACACGTCAAAATGTAGGGAACAGCTGATTTTTTTTTCCGCGATTTCGGATTCGGTCCGATAGTAAAAGTTGTTTATAATGATGAGTAGAATCATGTGTTTAAGTATCGATCACTAATTACCAGTCACCCTATATATACTCGTTATAGTAACACCAATGTTCCTTGAGTGACACAACCCTAGCAATGGCAGCCATTTTATGCGAGAATATGAGTTGATGCACCCTTTTTTCGTAGGTATTTCCTGTCCATATTATTTTCTATGTCTATGGTCTAAAGATTATTTGTGTTTATAATATTTTTCATATAGGCTGTTTAGCGGTTTTGCCAGTGCCTTTATTTACACCTGCGCACGCATCGCTAGCACGGCGCGCAGAAAAACAAACCCAGCACGCCATTTTCCATAAAAGTTAATAACAATACAAGTTTGTATTTTCTTCGCAAGTGTGTTGAATAACGTCGTATGAAACGTGTGTGCATTAATCATTGCACACATGTATGATAATGTACTATAGTGAACATTATTTACTTGAACGTGACTTTTTATTGCATAGATTCAGACTTATTATTAAAAAACTAATATTATATATTTGTACACCAATTTCAACGGCATACAGCTCGACTAAAATGTTTACATAAGACCTATAAATGTACTACCTGTGTTCAGGAATAAAGATTGATTGAACAAATTATTTCAGAAAAACTTGCAAGTCGGGATACGCCCTGCTCATCATCTGCCTAGTCTTTTCCAAACTATGTTGGAGTCGGCTTCCAGTCTAACCGGATGCAGCTGAATACCAGTATTTTACATGGAGCGATTGCCTGGTTGTCAGACTTTCGGGTTTCTGACTACCCGTAACGACTGACAAAAATCCACGAATGACAGCCGGGACCAACGGCTTAACGTGCTTTCCGAGGCATGGAGGGGTCTCGGTATGTAAAGGTGATCACCCATCCACAGGCCAGCCGCGGCAAGCGTAGCTTAACCTGATCGATCGACCTGTGCGGCTATTATTTAGCTACGAGCCCAAGTCGGGATACGCCCTGCTGCTACGCGCTAATCTGTCGTAGCTGTGCTACGCACGGAACCCCGTAGCGCGGCTTCGAGGTGCTACGTGGGGCGGTCAGCGTAGCGCTGCTACGACGTGCTACGCGCCACCCTCGGCCGCCTGTTACAACACAGCGCACGTGCGCTTTATTATTTGATGGTTCGTAGCGGCGCGTGGCGTTATTTAACCCTACAGTGCATGATTTTTCTTATCGGCTTAAAAAAAATACATTAGCCTGCAAATATGATGCCATTTCTCGAAAAAATATTTTAATTGTGCATGGCACATCATGCATTATAATGTTAAAATGTGTTACGTAGTATCAATGAAATGACAAGATTACACGTAAAATGACAAATATGAACATGAACTTACCTCTACTAATTATTTCGACCCTGAAAATTCTATCATTTTAATTTTACCATTTTTTTGCGATTATTATATGCCGCTCGTTAATCGTATTCAAAGTACCTACCGATTTGAAGAAAACATAAATAAATGTTTATCTACAGATCTATCCAAAATATATGGTACTAAATTCAAAACTCAAATACATAATAGTTAGTCTTGTCAACACTAGATCCCGCTACTTGGATCGATTTTTAAAATATAAGACATACTGTAGGGTTAAGAGTGTGACAACAGTGTTGTGATATATGGACGACTCGGGACCGATGTACGATAGTCGTGAGTATCGTGCTATCATTCTTATCATGCGCTCCTTGCTGTTCTCTGGTAGAACCCCGAGAGTATTCCTCGTAATGGTAATACAATAAAATGATAAAGCAACGTAGATATCCACATCACAACAACTAGAAGAAGAACCAGGAATGTAGGCCGCAAGTTTGTTTATACGAGAGTGGTAGTGGTTACTTGCAAACACTCAGCTGTCCGGTATCGAGCCCGCTCGTCTGTGCGAGAGAGTGCGCGGCGCTCAGGCCATTTGCATTTTTACGATCGCTCAGCAATTAGGTGGAGCGGTGGCGCTCGCAGTCGCTAACGAACAACAGCTCCATGATCTAATAGATACAGGGACAGAGTGACGTTGCTTAGTGAATGAGTCGAAGCAAATGTTCAACACATGATGGCAGGCATGCATGAAGTGTGCGAGGCTTTCGTTTGTGGCCGACTGTTATGTTATAGTGCGGTGTTAGGTCACCTGCGACGTGCCGCCGCCATGCCGCGTGTGTCCCGCGCTCGTCAGCCGCGACACTAACAAAGCACAAACATCTCCACTCGCGGCGATAAAACTGAGATCAATACACGCGCACGACATGTAGTGATGATTTGATTAAGCGGTAATGCTCTGTGAAAGAAGCACAATGGCAGCTCAGCGTGTGTGTGTTTGTGAGAGAGTGGCACGTAATGAAACCCGAAGGTGCTGGAATGTGGCTGAGCCTAGCCGGTGGTGACGCAGCTCCGCACTACACAGCACCCCGCGTGGCACGTCTCCTTGCACTGGTGCGCACACACGGGCTCATCCCGCACGCCACCTCGTCTACACATCACCTTCCTGCGATGGATCCCACAACGGTCCCCTAATGATAGTTCGAGCGTGTATGCATGTACATATGCATGTATTTGACCAACTATTTTGTTAAGATCGCTTGGTGAGCAGCGCGGCCACTGACCTCCATATATATATGAGACTGATATACATGTGCCATATATATATGTGGCGGGTCAGTGAGCGCGGCTTAAATCTAGATGCACGACACTTTTCGGGACACTTTCCACTGCTGTCACCGATTCGTATTAACCCCTCGGTGATGTGTATGAATGAGCTTTTTGTACCTCGTAACAAGTGGTAGTTACACACGCGCACACACATACAAACACACACACACACACACACACACACACACACACGCGAATAGCGTGTCGTGGCAGTGGCTGTCAGCTGCACAGCTAATGTGATGTATGTGGCGAATAGAGCGCGGTGATGTGACATGCGGCGGCCAGTCGACGCTCCTTTTAATTTGTGAGCTTTATTATTACCGATAAACTGATTCCGTGAGAGGAGACGGCCTTGCGCGGCGAGGAGCTTGGTCGCACATATATTTTTTTGAACACACAAATCGTAAACAGCATAGTCCTAATGATTCAGTGCGGCTCCATACCGCTTAGTACCGCTCCGTACTGTTGGCTCCGTTCGCGTTTTGTTTCTTCGTTCTCATAATACAAACTACTCGTAGGTATGAAATTATATAATTTCGCAGTTAAGATGTTCTACCTACTTTGAGTAAATTTTTAACTAACTTCAAAAAAAGGAGGTGGTTGTCAGTCCTTTTTTTGTTTGAAAGTGTGTACATACTCTCCAGGTGGTTTTAATGCCATCTGGTCAGCATCTGATTCAAATTCAAATTGTTTATCGTGGTGCACAGGTAAAAAGATGGTGTTACAGTTTATAAAGTGGAGTACATCTATGACCTACCTTTAGACATACCATAATTTAGCAACATTATAGGAGTAGTCAATAATTTAGTATTAATTAATATATTACTCAATAATATCAATCATTTAAAAAGAGTCAATAAATTAATAGTAATTGATATAGTAGTCAATAATTTGTTAATGTTTAAAAAATATACAATAACATAATAATATTTAATATAAAAAAAAAACAAATCAAAAAATCAAAAATAATTTATTTCTTCAACATTTTACAAGAACTGAATAATTAGTGATTGAAGCCTCCCTTTAAGCAAGTAATGCCTGTATTGGGAGACTCCGCTCTTCCATACCAAATATAAAAGAAAAAAAAACATAATAAAGTATAAGATAATGATATGTGAGTATATGAGTGTGTGTGAGTATATGTGTCTGTGTGTAAGTTTTGAGTGTGTGCGCAGGTTTGTGTGTGTGTATAATAAGTGTGCCGACATTCGAGGAGTGGCTAGAGAGGCGCCACGGCGTCCTCACCTTCCGCCTGACGCAGGTCCTCACCGGACACGGCTGCTTCGGGAGGTTCCTGTTTCGTATAAGGCGGGAGGAAACGCCCGGGTGTCACCATTGTGTGGATTGCCCGGAGGACACGGTGGAGCATACAGTGGAGGTCTGCCCGGCTTGGGCAGAGCACCGCCGCGTCCTCACGGCGGCGATCGGCGGCGGCGATCTCTCGCGTCCGGCCCTGGTCCAGGCCATGGTACGGAGCGAGAGTGCATGGGAAGCCGTCACCTCCTTCTGCGAAGCAGTAATGCTTGCAAAGGAGGAGGCGGAACGCGTGAGGGAGAGGCAATCTTTGCGCCCTCACGCCCCTAATCGCCGCAGGAGACGCCCTGGGCGTCGGGAGTCAAGAGCTGACTCCCGGCCACCGTAGGCGCGGGCTTGCAGACGGCGAGCAATGGGCAGTTCGCCGTCTGGTAAGGACCAGGCTCGGGTCGACGGCGCGTTGTGTTCCACGCGCGCCTCAAAGAGATGTCAGCAGTGACGGGGCCCACTGGGGCCGATGCTTGCCAGGGTCGCGGGTTGTTCGAAAGAGTTACCGTGGCCCTTGGCACAGGCAACTGAAGGAACACGGGTGGGTTTTAGTCAGTAAAAGTCTGACACACCCTCCCGTTCCGCCCAGAACGGGAGAAGTTATTTGATAATTTCCCACCCAAAAAAAAAAAAAAAAAAAAAAAAAAGGTGAGGATGTGAGGACGTGCCACCGCACTTCCACTATCCTACAACTCACAGCTGTGAACACAGTCAACCTATCTGTGTAATTTCCCAAAATATAATTCTAAAACTTAACGTAGATGTCACATATTCTTTTTACGATATAAGAACTATAGACTCGTTTGCCATTTTTGCAAGATTATGTAGAGTGCATTTGAGTATCGGTGTCATTTTTTACAGACGACCTATACATGGCATTTCCAGGTCAAGTAAGTGTCCAGCTGAAAGCCTAAAAATCTGGCATTGTTCGTTTCAGCTATTCTTTGACGAGCATATGTTATATTTAAATTAGGGGTACTGGTGTTTTCGTTAAATGTCATGAGCTTTGTTTTGTCTATGTTTATTTTTAATTAATTCATTACTAATGATGAGATCGAGGGGCCCGTGGCAAAATAATAACAGCCGCACAGGTCGATCGATCAGGTTAAACTACGCTTGCCGCGGTTGGTCTGTGGATGGATGACCATCTTTACATACCGAGACCATCTTTACCCCTTCGTATCTCGGAAAGCACGTTAAGCCGACCACGACAAGACAACCAGTCTTACCAAGGGGTATCGTATTACCCAGTAACTGGGTTGTGGAGGTCAGATAGGCAGTCGCTCCATGTAAAATACTGGTATTCAGCTGCATCTGGTTAGACTGGAAGCCGACCCCATAGCGATTTGGGTATTTGTTATAGTAAGTTAACGAGTTTATGTAGGGTAGGTACCAACAAAACCAAAAACATGAAAAATAAAAACTTGTAACAAAAAAAAAAAAGAAAATGACTTCCAAAAAAAACACTACAAAGTGAAAAATAACTTTAATTTCGGAAGTCGGTGGCAAAAAACTAAAATATACACACCTAGGCCCAGCGACACCGACTTCGAAATTAAAGTTATTTTTAGTTTAAAGTTTTTTTTTTTTTTGTTAAAAAGTTTTGACAAGAACAAAATGTTGCTAATGTATTTATTTATTCCGTGCGGTATGTCAGGTGTGTGGTGGGTGTTGCAGATCACCTACTGCCCACGCAGTCGGGTGGTGAAGATGTACGTACCGCAAGACGCCGTAAACGTGGTTGAAGTGATCTGTAGGTAAGTATGTATAAGTAATAATGTGTAACAAATCATCAATCAATGAACCCAGCCTACACACAGCAAACTAAGCAAACATATTAGAAAGAAAAGTAGTACATATTAGAACTGCTTCAAGATTATGTTCTACACGTGCGTCGTGTACACTGTAGTTGTGGGTCGTCACGAACGTTTGGAGGGTGTCAATGTTGGTGCGCCCTGAACGCATTGCTTCCAGCGGCGCGCGGCGTGGCGGGGTACGTCTGTATCTCAGCGCGAGCGCTACATCGACACGGCTGGCGTCCCCGCCTCGCCCCTAATGACTCATTTATAAAGCGTCGAGCAGACGATTGTGTCCGGTTCGTGTGCTGGACAGCCGGACAGCCAGCAGACCGCCGAGACAATACAATCCGCCTCGGGTCCCGCCTGTACCATTAATCACGTGTCGCGGAACATTAAGCTCGCTGCTGTAAGACAGCTACGACTGCAACTGCCTCGACTCCGCCGTTACTTTAATTACTCGCTCCACTGCCTGTACTCGTGCTGTTTGTGCGAGTTGATTTGATGAAGCTCCTTAGCATTTACATTACAACATCTCGTTAGCGCGATGACTTTCACCGTTCTGTATCGATCAGTTAGTTGACTACTGGTGTTAATTACCGTATATGATGTGGAAATACCTTTCATACGAGTAGACTTGCCCTCCGTGTCGTCTGGTGTAGCGGGTGAGTGTAGTGTGGTCGCCGACTCGCTCGGCCACTCGGCAAGCAAGCAGCTCTCCTGACAATGTCTGTAATGTAAACAACAACTAATAGGTGCGTGCTCTTACCCTGTAGGCCAGAATGCCCTGCCGGCCAGAGAGCGCGTATGAAATATAACTTGTAATTTATATGTCGTCGCAAGCGATATCAAGACGACAAAATAATCAAAATACTACTTCCGGTTGATTTCATAATATTGGTCAAACCGGAACTTAATTCTCATTGGTTGATCGGTTAGTACAGTGAACGCCGTGAGGTGGCGCTATAACTTCGCGCCATTTTCTACACGTGGACAGAGCCGATTGGTGAGCGGCCGGCATTCGACTTGCGGAGCGCACGCCGGACGGTTGAGAGCATACCATCGGAACTGTCATGTTCACCGTACAAACCTTTGTTTCTTACTGCTCATAAAGTGATTGTAAATTACCGAATAAACGTGACTGTGATTTGTGCTTCAAACTACGTTTTACTGGTTGCCCGAGTACCCACCTTCCTCATGGAACCCGTACCAAGAAACTATGATGATGGCCCTATTATCGCTACGCCCACGCTCGCGCCGACATCAGAAGCGGGATCAGCTCGGGCACCTACCACGGATATCTATGGGCGCCAGCTCCTCGAGCAGCAAAACCAGATTACCATGATTGAAGCCGTCTGAACGCTGCTAAAAGCTTCAATCAAGCTGCCAGAGTTCAAGCTGGAACTACCTGACGTCGATTCACGTTCTTGGAGCTCGACGGTGGACATTTGCCTCACAGAACATCCCATGGAAGGAGGCGCACTGATTATTGTGCATAGCAAATCTCTGAAAGGAAGAGCATCGACATGGCTTTCTCAAGTATCGCATACTGGTATGACGTGGAGTGACTTTAAGAATCGAGCCAAGCAGCCCGCAGTCGTCAGTGAAACCCTTGGTGTGCTGCAAGTGAGGGGAACCAGGACATATCACGGCCCTGCACGAGCTGTGGCAGCCAAGCGGATGGTGGACAACATGCTCGAAGTAGTGAACGGCGAGTGGATGTTTGCGTAGTACAACTACCCTCAGGCACGTTGGAATATAAAGGTGAGCTGTATTGTTTTGTTTACGATTCTAGTGCTGAATGCTCGCAAGTAAAGGAGAGGCTATGTGGCAAACGAGTTAATAACGTTGTTGCGTTGACAGGTATTGGTCAAACGCGTGTATTCAGCACAGAACAAATCATATGTAGCGTTGTGGTTAGCGAGCAACAACTTAAGATTTTATTGCAATTCTACCCGACATTTACTTGCCAAGTAATATTATGATAGGGCAGACAAAGTAACATGTTGAACAAACCTAGTTTAAGATTATTTTGATAAAGGCTAGAGATTATTTGGGTGGTGTTGTGATCGTAACCGGATGGAGGTTACGTGTGGAGGTGACCGGATAGAGGTTGCCTGTTGTGTTAATAACCGGATGGAAGTTATAAGTGTGATGATGAAGACCCGATGGAGGTCAGAGTACAAGCCCTGCAATATTTTGATGATATTTCAATTATTTCAATGAGTATGGGTGTAATTCAACATGTTAGCTTTGAGAGAAAGAGTTGGTGACGATTTTTCATTAAAATTTGTAATGATTTTGACTAAGTTAGATCGGAAGTTCAGAGGTCCGTTTTGGGTAGCGAAAGTTTTGGCGGGTGATCGTTATACGTTTAAGATTTAAACTCTAATCGTACTTACAAGGAAGCCCACGTTCCCATACGAAAGATGCCTCTAAGTAGTGTTCCTAATGAGTTAAACGTAGAAAACGGTGAAGAGAATTATTCCACCGAGTAGTAGAGCACATACCATGGCTATTTGGTCGAAGGGCACGCACTAGTCTGTAGTCGTAACTGCAACTGCATGTGAAGTTGTTCAGGGCGCGATGGGCAGCTAGTGGTGTACCTTGGTTATTTGGTCGCACCACACGCACTAGTCTGTAGTCGTAACTGCAACTGCATGTGGAGTTGTTCAGAGCGCGATGGGCAGCTAGTGGTGTGGCGGGGACCGGGGTCTCAAAGGAGACTATTGTTGTGTTGGTCATGTATTGACCTGGGAGTCGCGGACTCTAGATGAAGTGTTGGTCGTATCACTTGAGGTGATGACGATATGGGTGGCTTGAGTGTCACTAGCTGTTGTGGCAGCCGGGCCATGAGCATTGTATGTGATCTAAGTTGATACAGTCCCTGAACATTTACTACTAAAGCTTAGAGGAATCTTTTGTTATCGATGATTGTCATTGCTCTTATTAAATTGTTAAGTAATGCGCTTCCGTTTCGATAAAAATGTGGTCAGAATTGGCCGAGTGGAACATGTACTGCTGTTGATTTTTTTCGGTTACAGGTTAACACACAAGGACATGTACAAGCAGAATGGCAGTGTTGGACAGCGTTGCACTCTTTGGAACTCCTGTACGAATAATCGCTGATCAAGGATGGTGCTTTTCGACTGGGTCACATCATCACAAGCTGTCAAAAGAAACTGACTGCAGTAACAGCCGAGTTGAGATGCGAGTGGATGTCTGTACCATTAAGCCAGCTACAGATCTATTGTCTACCGAATCTGGTGAGTCGTTTTCATTTTGTTTTGATTCGAGTACTGAGTGTTTCCCTGGTAAACAGCAGCAAAAACGGTTAAATTGTTAGGCATAGCCAAATCTAGTTTACAATACAATTTTTGAATACGCTCACGATAGGTTAAGAATGATGCCAGTAGGTCATGTACCAGTCAAAGTAGATGGTGATCACAGTGGTGATGAGCAAGCCTAAGTTGTGGGAAGCACGCGAGTAGAGGTTCTCTATCGGCCGTAGTAAAAAGTGTGTAGTCATTGGGTGATGCACACGGATCCATGCGATGTATGTGTGAGAGCAATGCGATTGCTGGTCGGCTAGACAGCCGTGGCGTTAGAGTGGTTTACTCGTGTGTGGGTTTCCCAGGTGTCGAAGGCTCTTAGTGAAAATGATGATTGTTAATGTGGATAACGATGGTACATGGCTCTGGTTGATGATTTTCAACATTATTCGATAATCAAAGTTTGTTTACACGGCTCTGGTCGATGATTTTCGCTATTATTAGATAGTCAAAGTTTGTTTACACACTGCGCGTTATGATAAAAGTAGTTTTGATAGTACGTACAAAGGCAAGCGTGAGTAGGTTCTCTGTCGGTGAATTCGTTCTTATTGAGAACGAAGAGCGTAATCAAATTAAACTTGACGTGAAGTCCAAAGAGCCTTTCAAAGTAATGGAAGTTCTTGATGGTGATCGTTACACCTTAAAATCATTGTCTGGAAATAGAACTTACAAATACGCTCATGATCGAATTAGAAGGATGCCTCAAAGCGAAGTACTATCTTAGCTTATTTGTGACACTGGGTCTGATGTAGAAAGCGCCGATGAAAGCACGTCTAACGCGGGTAGTTAAACACACACACCATGGCTACGTATTCGGCCGCACTACACGCTTCAGTCGTAGTCGTAAGGCTGGAGGTGTAGGGTTGAGGTCTGGGTCTCGTGGAGACTACTTTGGTTTGGTTGGTCTGTGGAGACCAGAACGTAAGCGTAGTACAATGCGATGCTACAATGAAAGTTTAATGCGCTGCCGAGCAGCTGGGCCATGATGTGCGTGTGTGTGAAGTTAATTGAGTTTACTATACCTGTACTATCGTTTGGTTATCTTGGATTTGAGGCATCTGTTCTATAACCCTGTCTGTAATTAACCTGACTATAGTCAGGAGTGGCCGAGCTATGTGATACTTTGCGTCTATGTTTCTTTACAGATTAACACACGAGGACGTGTGACTCGTCAGTTTGGCCGTGTCGTCGCAAGCGATATCAAGACGACAAAATAATCAAAATACTACTTCCGGTTGATTTCATAATATTGGTCAAACCGGAACTTAATTCTCATTGGTTGATCGGTTAGTACAGTGAACGCCGTGAGGTGGCGCTATAACTTCGCGCCATTTTCTACACGTGGACAGAGCCGATTGGTGAGCGGCCGGCATTCGACTTGCGGAGCGCACGCCGGACGGTTGAGAGCATACCATCGGAACTGTCATGTTCACCGTACAAACCTTTGTTTCTTACTGCTCATAAAGTGATTGTAAATTACCGAATAAACGTGACTGTGATTTGTGCTTCAAACTACGTTTTACTGGTTTGGAAACTATGATGATGGCCCTATTATCGCTACGCCCACGCTCGCGCCGACATATATTATCGCTACGCCCACGCTCGCGCCGACATATATTATCGCTACGCCCACGCTCGCGCCGACATATATTATCGCTACGCCCACGCTCGCGCCGACATATATTATCGCTACGCCCACGCTCGCGCCGACATATATTATCGCTACGCCCACGCTCGCGCCGACATATATTATCGCTACGCCCACGCTCGCGCCGATATATATTTCATCCGCGCTCTCTGTTTATCCGGCAGTCTGTCACGACTCGACTCTTTACTTTTTTAAATTTATGTTATGGGGCTCTGGGTTGACACAGTCCGGCGTCAGGCAGCCTGCTGTGTTTGCGACCACCCTCCCACCACAGTGCGGCGTCAGGCAGCCTGCTGTGTTTGCGACCACCCTCCCACCACAGTGCGGCGTCAGGCAGCCTGCTGTGTTTGCGACCACCCTCCCACCACAGTGCGGCGTCAGGCAGCCTGCTGTGTTTGCGACCACCCTCCCACCACAGTGCGGCGTCAGGCAGCCTGCTGTGTTTGCGACCACCCTCCCACCACAGTGCGGCGTCAGGCAGCCTGCTGTGTTTGCGACCACCCTCCCACCACAGTGCGGCGTCAGGCAGCCTGCTGTGTTTGCGACCACCCTCCCACCACAGTGCGGCGTCAGGCAGCCTGCTGTGTTTCATCGACGCGTGGGAGTTCCAGTGCCTTAGGCATCTTCTGGGCACGCTCATTCCATCATAGATCTCATGTTTCGCTTTCCATCAGGCGTGATCGGATCAAGAGCGGGTCTATTCAACAATAATAATAAAAAAAAATGTGTATATCTTTTTTTTTAAACGTTGCCCCCACACTACGGATTTCTCCTGTATTGTGGGTGCGTTTACAAACATTTAAACTCAGATACAGAAACAGCCAGACCTGCAACAACTAAATGTAGGTCATACAAATATTTGTTCCGTGCGGGAATCGAACCCGCGACACGCAGCGCAGCAGTCTATAGCTTAAGCACTGCGCCAACCGTGCCGTGCCGTGCCGTGCGTGAATTTATGAAATACAATCAGTTGCCAAAGAATAAGTGTATGTGTCTATAGCATAGAAATTACTCATTAAAAGAAGCTAGTCCACGTCTAACAGCGACGCGCGGACGTTCCCGGCGGACAATAGGTGTCGCAAACACTGCGCACTCGTGTGCACATAGCAGTCAGCTCAATAATTAATTATAACGAATTGCACACAAAAACAGACAATGAATATCAAACGCCATTTAATTGACACGAGCATAATTTTAATTAAAAACATGACAGCTGTTCCGGGTGTTGTGTTTCAGGTGGTCTCGTGGTGTGGACGCTGATGTTGTGCAAACAACGAGGCTTCATTAATTTATCTCGAAAACTAGTTATATTTCCCCACACTGACACATTCAATTAATACATTTTTTTTAAGTGTTGGCGAGTGGTTGTGCGCGATAGGTACGGCGGTGACCACACCAAGTGAGCCCATGGTTTTTCATTCGGCTTAAAGGATTGTTAACTTCCTGATGAAGGAAGTTATAGTAATCACCCCGATTTTCGAAATCGATTTTTATTCGATATCTTTACGTTTTGAGATGTCCTGAGTAATCCTAGACAGTTTTTAAGTGCGTGCGTGCGTGCGTGTGTGTGTGTGTGTGTGTGTGTGTGTGTGTGTGTGTGTGTGTGTGTGTGTGTGTGTGTGTGTGTGTGTGTGTGTGTGTGTGTGTGTGTGTGTGTGCATGTGTATGTATGTATGTATGTGAACACATTTTTCGTCAACGATTACTCGCGAGGTAATTATGCAATTGACTTCGTTTTGGTGTCAATCGATGCGTATGGACGTAACTTAGAATTGATTAGTTTCGTAGCAAAATCGGCGAAGAAGTTTTTTTGTTTTTCAAAAAAATGTGAAAATCACGAATTCGCGATTACTAAAAAACTAAAGATGCGATCGGATTGGTTTTGATGCCAATCAATGCGTATACCCATCACTCAAAAGTGATGGCAATTTAAGAAATATTGGTCCAGCGAATCCTAAGTTTTTCAAGAAAATGTCAAAATTGAACAGGTGTGTTATTTTCGTGAAAGGTGAATGCCCGAATATGGCTCACCGCGAACACATTTTTATTTTTTTATTTTATTATTACGAGTATCACATACGAAGATTAGGGTTGCCGTTATATGGTCAATTTAATTTCGATTATATTTAATAAGTCTAATCGATTACGGATTAATTAATTTCAACTTCCTGATCACGCGGATTTTCGAGATCGGATTTGTGTGATATCTTTACGTTTAAGTAAAGTCAGATAACGTTTAAGTTGATGAATCTGTGTGGGTATATTTATGTATGCATGTATGTGAACAAATTTTTCGGAGGGTCTTAATCAGGAAGTTGATATAATAGGGCTAGCACCTATTATTTTTTTGCGACATTGCAAAATCGCACCCTTTATTTCATTAGTTTTCAAATAAAAATGGGTCGTGGCAAACCCGTGTGTGAAGAGCTTCGAAAGCGAATAGTTTGTGGGGTCGATGCTAGCAAATCAAGTTACCAAATATCTAAAGACTTGATACTTCCCAGGTCTACAGTCCAATCTATCATTCAGCACTATAAAAAGAATAGAACGACTTCTTGTTTTTTTTTTTCATTTCCATCCGTTTTGGGAACGATAACGTATTCGAGCGTCGAGTTCCCATTAACGTGTGACAGCCAAGGCGGGCGCCAGTGTGCGGAGCGGAGCTGTAGCTCTACCATGAGTTTTCGCAGTCAAAACTCACTAGCGTCTCCGTATATAATATGTATGAAATATTGTACAGCGTCCCTATCGGTTACTGAATGAATTAAAATTCGTACAATGAGCACTATAGATTTCGATAGTTAATAATTCTAACGTAATCTATTCGATAGTCACTAACGTTTTTCAGCTATCGCCATACAAAACGGCACCATGAGTCACTAATTTGACAGACGCTATCGAAAAATACGCTTGCGATAGTAGTTATGTAACTCACTAGCATTTTGCCGTGTTACAAACGTTGGTTTACATTAAAATTATAAACGTTTTTGAGTTTTTTGAGTCAAAATATTGTTTCGAAGAGTTTATTTAGCATGGAATATGTTAGTGGCCGCTGAATTTGAAGACCAACGACATGAACAACGTGCATTTCATGCAAAAATTACAGGAAAATGCAAATTTTATCTTACTAAGGGGCAGGGCATTACACAGCTAGCTAGGAGGCTTTTTGTGATGAGTACATATTAACTTAAATTTAAACAAAAGACATTTTACTCAAACATCCGTTTTATTTATTTTGTTATTATAAGAGAAACGTACAGCTTCGATAAAAAATAGGGAACACAAAAATTTACATAAAACATAGGCCTAATTAGTACCTGTAACGACTACACAATTTTTCTTTTAACATTGCTCCACACTAGGATTTCCCCTGTATCGTGGATGCATTTACAAACACAAATCTCACATGCATAAACACCCAGAACCGGAACAAGTGCGCATCTTTGGAAGAGTGGATCACACTAATTTATGTTCCATGCGAGAAATGAACCAGCGATTCATAACACAGAAGCGACAAGATTGGTGTAGTTTCAGAAAATCGTGCCACACTGGACCTCATTGTATTAGTCTCTTTGTAAACTTATTTAAATGAATTTAATTAAAAAATGCCGCTAACCACAAAACGTCAATAAAATCACAAATTGTAAACGACACTCGATGACTCAACAGTGACATGACATATAAGGAATAAAAATTCAACAACCACTAAATACCTTAAGTAGTTCACTAACCGCCAGCCTTTCTATTTAGTTGGGTTATTGACTGTCACAACATTTTTAGCATAAGCGATAGCACTACATTTCGAGCATATATGCCGTTCTCTCTTCTTATTACTGAGGAAGAAAGAAAAAAAACTTAAAGAATGAAGTTAGCTAGACGACACAATCTGTCGAGCTTACGTTAGCGCCTGCGTAAGAGTCCGTAAAACTCATGGTGCAAGCATTATCGATATCTATTCGATCCACGTAAATACGCTAGCGAGTTTAATGCAAGCGAGTAAGTTCTCGATAACAACTCATGCTAAAGCTACGCGCGCTTGCACTTTCATTCCGAGTGCTCTATCAGCCGGCGGTTCACATTTGCATACGACTGACACCGGCTGCGGTAGTGAATATATGAAGGAGTATTGTAGTGTGTTCCTTGCTACGTGGGCGAACACACTTGACTAGCTACTTAGCTAACACACACTTGCTCAGTGTTTCATAGATCCAATACTTGGATACAACCATTGAACACACCGTTTCGGCATAAGACCATACGTACTATACATATATACTACCGTACGTACTGCCGTACCGTACCGTACGTACTGCCGTACCGTACCGTACGTACTGCCGTACCGTACCGTACGTACTGCCGTACCGTACCATACTGTACGTACTGCCATACCGTACCGTACCGTACGTACTGCCGTACCGTACCGTACGTACTGCCGTACCGTACCGTACCACACGTACTGTCATACCGTACCGTGCCGTACGTACTGCCGTACCGTACCGTACGTACTGCCGTACCGTACCGTACGTACTACCGTACCGTACCGTACGTACTGCCGTACCGTACCGTACGTACTGCCGTACCGTACCGTACGTACTGCCGTACCGTACCGTACGTACTGCTGTACCGTATCGTGCCGTACGTACCGTACTATATATTTAAGACCATACGTATATGGTCTTATATAGTACGTATGGTCATACTATGCCAAAACGGTTACATAACCGAACATCCTTATATAGTACGCTATTATAAGCATGTTCGGTTAAGTTTAACTGTAAGTGATGTACGCTCTGCGTTGTGTTCACTGCAAACATAAACAAAGCGATCTGCATACCTAGTGGATTTAGCTCCATTACCAGGCTAATACCTGATAATACTAACAAGGGCCATCAAAACAAGCATCCCGCGCGGAAACAGCACGTTGCGCGTCGAGCGCAAAACAACATAACGAGAGCGCGCGATACGTCCTCACAGAGGCGATGGCACAGCGCGAGGATGGAGCAGCGCGTGCAGCGGCGCGCGGCCCGTACACAGACGCGGGTGCGCACGCGCACTTGACAACAATCGTTGCTGCTTGGCGGTACTCAACAGCCCTGTTGGGAAACTGATTGCTTTTTAAATCTGACGAACGTTGGACACCACCCAATGAGGTAATACTCGTATTATGCGACTATTCCACTTTGCTAATAAGCACTATTTAGTTCAGTGAGAATCCTATGTCCAGAGAAGTAGCAGAAGTAGGTCTCTCACCGAAACGCGCGGGCACGTACGAGCGACCGCGCTAGAGTCGCTGGTGGGCGGCTGACGAAGCGGGCAGATTGCTCTAGACTACCTGGAACAAACAAACAAAGCAGGTGAGTTGATGTCACACGGGGACCCACCGCGGAGCACCTTGGAGCCTCACGGGGCACCATGGAGTACCACGGAGCACCACGGAGCACCATAGTGCATCACAGAGCTGCTGCTCCGATGATCAAATAAGTTAATCCATATTCCATATCAACACTTCAGTTTCATTGGATATACACTTTCTGTTCATGCCTACAGTACAGTGTGTTATACTCGTAATTACAACGTAATAAGTACTTCTGTTTGTATTACTTGTCAGTAATGAATAGTTCCGACACAGATGCCGACTGACAAATTGACAATAAATATTCTGAAACTTGTCGTTTGTGTGCTTTATTTACAAGCTCAGTATGCTAACTACTATTTACAAGCTCAGTATGCTAACTACTATTTACAAGCTCAGTATGCTAACTACTATTTACAAGCTCAGTATGCTAACTACTATTTACAAGCTCAGTATGCTAACTACTATTTACAAGCTCAGTATGCTAACTACTATTTACAAGCTCAGTATGCTAACTACTATTTACAAGCTCAGTATGCTAACTACTATTTACAAGCTCAGTATGCTAACTACTATTTACAAGCTCAGTATGCTAACTACTATTTACAAGCTCAGTATGCTAACTACTATTTACAAGCTCAGTATGCTAACTACTATTTACAAGCTCAGTATGCTAACTACTATTTACAAGCTCAGTATGCTAACTACTATTTACAAGCTCAGTATGCTAACTACTATTTACAAGCTCAGTATGCTAACTACTATTTACAAGCTCAGTATGCTAACTACTATTTACAAGCTCAGTATGCTAACTACTATTTACAAGCTCAGTATGCTAACTACTATTTACAAGCTCAGTATGCTAACTACTATTTACAAGCTCAGTATGCTAACTACTATTTACAAGCTCAGTATGCTAACTACTATTTACAAGCTCAGTATGCTAACTACTATTTACAAGCTCAGTATGCTAACTACTATTTACAAGCTCAGTATGCTAACTACTATTTACAAGCTCAGTATGCTAACTACTATTTACAAGCTCAGTATGCTAACTACTATTTACAAGCTCAGTATGCTAACTACTATTTACAAGCTCAGTATGCTAACTACTATTTACAAGCTCAGTATGCTAACTACTATTTACAAGCTCAGTATGCTAACTACTATTTACAAGCTCAGTATGCTAACTACTATTTACAAGCTCAGTATGCTAACTACTATTTACAAGCTCAGTATGCTAACTACTATTTACAAGCTCAGTATGCTAACTACTATTTACAAGCTCAGTATGCTAACTACTATTTACAAGCTCAGTATGCTAACTACTATTTACAAGCTCAGTATGCTAACTACTATTTACAAGCTCAGTATGCTAACTACTATTTACAAGCTCAGTATGCTAACTACTATTTACAAGCTCAGTATGCTAACTACTATTTACAAGCTCAGTATGCTAACTACTATTTACAAGCTCAGTATGCTAACTACTATTTACAAGCTCAGTATGCTAACTACTATTTACAAGCTCAGTATGCTAACTACTATTTACAAGCTCAGTATGCTAACTACTATTTACAAGCTCAGTATGCTAACTACTATTTACAAGCTCAGTATGCTAACTACTATTTACAAGCTCAGTATGCTAACTACTATTTACAAGCGCAGTATGCTAACTACTATTTACAAGCTCAGTATGCTAACTACTATTTACAAGCTCAGTATGCTAACTACTATTACCCACACGTCGGTACGGATACTTAGTACCCACACGTCGGTACGGACACGTAGTACCCACACGTCGGTGCGGACACGTAGTACTCACACGTCGGTATGGACACGTAGTACCCACACGTCGGTACGGACACGTAGTACCCACACGTCGGTACGGACACGTAGTACCCACACGTCGGTGCGGACACGTAGTACCCACACGTCGGTATGGACACGTAGTACCCACACGTCGGTACGGACACGTAGTACCCACACGTCGGTACGGACACGTAGTACCCACACGTCGGTACGGACACGTAGTACCCACACGTCGGTACGGACACGTAGTACCCACACGTCGGTTGGACACGTAGTACCCACACGTCGGTACGGACACGTAGTACCCACACGTCGGTACGGACAAATAGTACCCACACGTTGGTACGGACACGTAGTACCCACACGTCGGTACGGACTCGTAGTACCCACACGTCGGTACGGACTCGTAGTACCCACACGTCGGTACGGACACGTAGTACCCACACGTCGGTACGGACACGTAGTACCCACACGTTGGTACGGACTGCGCAATTGCTGGAATCAGGTCTGTTTAACTATCACGCAGTTCAGGGGTATTATGTTACGTCAGAGTTGGCATTTGTTTATGTTTACGTTCACGACTCAATAAGTAATTAGTAGCAGTATGTGGAAATCAAAACAGTTCAAGAAGATGGGTATGAAAAACTACACAAATCAGACACAGTTATAACAAACTAGCATCCGCCTGCAACTTCGTTTGCGTAGAATTCGGAATTCCCGCCGTTTAAAAAGATGTTGCTTAAATAATGCATGGTTAATGTAATTGGTTTATTTATATGTGTATAGAAAGAAAGATTAGGTAGGCTTAATACATTCGCGTCTGTGAAACCATGGAAATAGACATACAAAATTTCAACCCAATCGGTCAAGCCGTATAGTAGTTGACATACCGACAGAAGCACCATCTACCGGGTCCAATTGTATTTTTAAAATAATCCAGGAAACAATCGAAATACCCATATAAAATTGCAACTCAATCGGTTCAGCCGTTTAGAAGTTATGTGAAAAAGATAAGTTCTGAAGGATAATTCATACTACCCGTGGTCCTATTACCCGTTTTCCCGTAAGAATGAAGCATTTTCCGCGGTAAAAAGTAATCTATGTTCACCAAGGATAATGTCGGCTTCTAATGGTAAAACAATTTTTCAAATCGGGCTAGAAGTTTCGGAGCCTATTTAGTACAAACAAACAATCAAATCTTTCCTTTTTATAATATTAGTGTAGATGTTATTATCAATGAGCGCAAGACGACCCTGGAGACTCGGGTGACGCGGGGGACCGCGTGGTAAGTGGTAACCATGTTTTGGTACGGACAAGCAGGTAAAATAACAAGCTTATAACTTTGTGATTTTTCATGATACAGTTTTGAAATTTTGTACTTAGATTCTTTACATAAAAATACTAGACACGTGTTTCGGGTTTTGCATATACTAAAACTAATCACACTAATATTATAAAGGCGAAAGTTTGTGAGTGTGTGTGTGTGTTTGTATGTTTGTTACTTCTTCACGCTCAAACAACTGGACCAATTTTGATGAAATTTGGTATGGACGTAGCTGACACCCTGGACTTACAAATAGACTACTTTTCATCCCGAAAAAAAAATGTATTGTTCTCGTAAGGATGAGCAAGTAATTCAAATATATTTGCTGCTCTTTCAAACTCAAACGGCTCGACCGATTTTAATGAAATTTGGTGTGGAAGTAGCTGACACCCTGGATTAATACACAGGCTACTTTTTATCTTGGAAAATGTAGTGTTCCCGTGGGATGAGCATTTCTTATCACTTTGCACTTAGTTGAAATTTTAGTTCCGCATAGCTCCCTAGATGGCGTTCCTCTGTTTAAATTCGCGCTAATAATAGTATAAGACCCTTGTTTTTTTCTTTTAAAACCGAAGAGCTTCTGTATTTAATAAATGAGTCCAATAGGAGTTTGGAGTTTTGTTTCGTTCAGAGCTGACAAAAATAATAAAATAAAATTAATTGTTTTGCAGTATTTACTAGAATTATTTTCGTTGGTTTTTTACTAAATATTTAGTAGCAGTATTTATTAGTTCGTTAATTTAAGGCCCCGTGCACGAAATCAACTCATTTCAAACAATTTAGATCACTACTTGTGTGAAAGGCAAGAAGAATTAGAACTTTTTATTTTGTTATCGTAAGAGACGACTTATTATTCTTTTACATGGCTTGAATGATTTTTTAAAATAATGTATATAATCATGGCAAGCACCCATATTCCAACACCCTTTTCCGCAAAAGTACGGAGCGAGTGATGGTTTGGCTATGTTGTACAAGAAAACTACATAAGATTGTGCACATTAAAAAATGTTTGTAACATCATTATATAGTCTACTGTTACATGGGTTGAAAACATTATTGACATCAATACGAATTAAAGCAGAAAAAAAATGCTGAAAGACGTAATTGTTGAGAAAACGTTTAGACACATAAGTATTTTTTTTCCATACTAAAAAAACACTTTTAGGAAAATTTAAAAATTACACATTAATCTTAAGTTAACCTTTTAATAGAATCTAAATTTTATTATATAAAAAATCAATAACTTCATTTAGTAAATTATAGGCAAAGTGAACTATATTATCGACCGCGCGAACCCGATTTCGTCAGTAACAACCGGGCTCTCCCAGCGTGAACACGTATCACTTTGCTTCGCAGGCGCTCGCGAGTTATACGTAAATATAATTCCGAGATTGTACGCCGACTACCACATTTTGATCCACTAACGTTATGGCGGAATGTCTTATGTAAATGATGTATAAAAAATTTGCTAACTAATTTGAATAAATGACATTTTATTTGATTTATGTATAAATTACTTTGACCAGATATGTTGAGCTTATACACTCCCCGCAACATGAATAAGACCACACACATTAGCTCTGGTTTGATAAAGCAATGTGTTAAGAGCTTTTGAAACCCGTGTATGATATCGTTATAAGATAAGTAAGTAAATCTGATCAATTACATTGCCCTTTGGGATGTACAGTGAAAACTGTGTGCATTGCATGTAACAAGAGTATGCTTCTTTGTACCGCGCCTCTTGAATAAGACCACTGAAAAAAACACATGTTATTTTTTGTAGCAGAAGTTTAATTTAATGATTAATAACTAGTATTCTTGCCATTCCTTCTAATTAGTTCAAAGATTCTGGAGGGTATTGAAGTATACAGAGATTTTAGGTACTCGACAGAAATATTATTCCATGTTTGCTGTAACGCTTTCCCTAACTCTTTTGAGTTATTATATTGCCTTGAATTTGCGTACACCTGACGAGAAAGACATCCCCAAACATTTTCCATGATATTAAGGTCAAGCGAGTTTGAAGGCCACTGCAGAACATTGATCTGATTTTTATGATATTTATCTGATATTTATATGGTTAAAAAAAAATGGCTACTCGCATTATCATGCTGGAAAATAAAATCTTGACCCCTACAGACATTCACAAACGTATCCTTTTCTTTACCAGCAGTTCAACATATGATTTAGCTGTCTGTCTACCTTCCAGAAAAACTAAATCAATCGCCCCATGGTATGACATAGCTGCACATATAGTTATTGAACCGAAATCTTTACGTCGTCGTAACAAAATGAGTTCGTTTTTTCGCAATTCATGAAAATAATAAGAGAAGCCGTCAGGGCCATCGAGATTAACCACTAATAACTTTATACCACTCAGTTTTCCAGTGAATCTTTTCACGAGCAAATATAAGACGTTCAGTTATATGCCGGTCTTCACTTATATCTTTTGACGTTTTAAATGTGGACAGTGTTGTAATATCTTCTAAACTGTTCTTAATGAGGCTTTAGTTCCGACGTTAATTGCTATTTGCCTTGCTGTCAAAGTTGAATTCGATGCTTCACGTAATATCGCATGACGTTCCCTTTCCGTGGTAGTAAATTTTATGCGCCCTTTAAAACGTTTCCCGTAATTTTCAGGTTCTTCGAGAAATTTACTCACTACCTGATGTGATTGTCCAATCCGTCTTGCAATAGTTCTGTGTGAATATCTTTCTTCATGCAAAATTTTTATTTTGCCTTGTTTTTCTGATGTTAAACATTTTTTTTACCCATTTTACAAAAAAACTACTACTTGACACTACTACATTTCAATTGTTTGAGTGTATAATAAGTACACTTAGATGATAGACACTTGCACTTCTTCGCTGTACAGGCAGCAAAATGCTACTGGTCTTAATCAAGTGGCGCACTGCTATTGGGCACTAAATTAACCAAGGGCGCGATTATGTTTCATGTTGCATAACAAAATGCAATAATCTACACAGCGTACAAAAAGAAACCGTTTAGCGTTAATTTGATGCAATTATTCTTATAAATAAGTATGTGGTTGTAATATATATTGGTCTTATTCAAGTTGCGCGGAGTGTATTTTTTTTTACTTCTTTTGAACCTGACTTGACATGATGAATGTATTTATTACGCAATGATGTGAATATTTAGACTATGAAAAACATTATTGTTATTTTATAAATCACCAAAAGGAAAGAAAAAACCTAAGTAGTGTGAAGACTATTTAGGTCATTTTCTTTCCTTTTTAACCGACTTCAAAAAGGAAGAGGTTATCAATTCGGATGTTTCTATTTTTTTTATGTATGTTCGGGCATAACTCCGTCATAAATGGGCGGATTTGCAAAATTCTTTTTTTTGTTCGATAGAAGTTTGTTCCGAAATGGTCCCATTTAAATTTCGTAAAGATCTGGTGATGAGTTTCGGAGACAGACAACGGAACTCTTCAATAAATACCAGTAAAACAACCGCGATTGCTGCTATCGCATATGTATGCATTGTTTACGCACAACATAACATCACGCAGATGCAGCTTCCTGTCACTGATATTTACATAGCAAGTAGTGTTATATGAATTTGCTTGGGGTAGGTAGGTATAACTACCAGCCGGGGGTTGCGGCCAGCCGGGGGTTGCGGAAGTATCGTTCGTTCCCGCGACCCCCGGCGTAGGTGAGAGAGGGAACACCGGGGTGGTTTTTAGTCAGTAAGAGTCTGACAGACCCCGCTGCCCGCCCCAGGGCGGCGGACATCCATGAGGATTTTCCACCCCGAAACAAAAAAAAAAAAAAAAAGGTAGGTATAACTAACAAGTGAAAAATAAAAACTTTTATATAAAAAAAAAAACAACTGACTTCTAAAAAAAGGTATGTTTCTGCACGATGATGTGAAAGTTGGAGTAATTTATGTGGACTACCTGAATGTCAATACCTTTGGTATTGTTCATCAATTCAAAAAAAAATTGGCTGTTACATAATTTATTTTTGACGTGTAAAAGTGTTTTTTACAAACAATCTACAAAAATAAATATCATTGTATCATCATTTTTATTTATTGTTTTGTTAAATGTCTAAAGGTATCTACGAATTGAACCATTTTTTGTTGATTGTGATAAATATACAGTACACACACATTCCAGGCTTTGATTTGTAAGCCGTACACTAATAATTATGTTACTTAAAATAATATCTTCTAATGGATCAAAATTGTTTAAGCGGTCACTACGCTCGAACTTCACCCGCGTGTGCGTGTATCTGCATGAACTGTGCACACAAACATAGAATCGCGACGAATTAACCTAAACAGTAGCGAGTGAATTTTAGGCACGGCCTCTTAATTGAAGATTGGGATAAGTTGTTACTTTTGTTTTTTATTTATAAATTTTTGATAGTCACTTAGGATTGTTTAGAATACATAATATTTTAGTTGTAAGTTCTGCAGCTATTTTGATAGAAGTTATATATTTCTTAGATACTGTTGAGATTTTAGTGAAATTATGACTCGCAAACGCAAATCCAATCTTTCACAGAGCCCTCAAAGCGCTCGAACTAAGAACATTGCTAGACAGCAAGAATCTACTGTTTATGCTGAACAGCTTAGTCGTGAGCAAGCAGCACGTCAGGCAGTAGTCAGAGCTGGAGAAACTTCTGCGCAAGCTGATGTTCAACTTCAGGAAAATGCTATCCGCATAGCCTCTCAGCGTGATTCAGAGACACCTGAAGAAGCAGCTTCTCGTTCGAGAAATGGCAGAGCGCATGGCCACTCATCGTGCATCAGAGACACCTGAAGAATCAACTTGTTGGCGTCATGAAAATGCAGAGCGCATGGCTTTTCAGCGTGCCACTGAGACACCTGAAGAAGCTACTTCTCGGCGTCAAGAAAACGCAGAGCGTATGGCCTCTGAGCGTGCTACTGAAACACCTGAAGAAACTGCTTCTCGGCGTCAAGAAAACGCAGAGCGTATGGCCTCTCAGTGTGCCACTGAAACACCTGAAGAAGCTGCTTGCAAATGCATGCCGATTCGCAGTTGCTCAGTGTAAAATAGAGCAGCGGTAAAAAGAGTTTCTAGTAAAAAAACTCTTGGGGGGTATTTGAAAAATGTGCTTTTGAATATGACGCGACATAGATTACAGTAACTACAGGCCAAAAGAAAATTAGCCGTACGGAAAATGTGTGTCGCCATTGTGGGGTAACGATGTTCGCAACTGATGTTCTGTATGTCACGGTCGCTCTCTCTTGTATCCGACACTACACGACGCACGCCTTGCTGTCGTATCCCCGATGTCTTCACTGGTCAGCCTCACTTCACTTGACTGCAGGTTCGACTGGAACGTCATGATGAAACAATAAGTGCCCCCCTGTTAGAAAGCTAATCGTTCCCTGTAACTACACTGAGTTCAGTGTGACTATCGACGGGAAATGTGTTAGTGTGCCGGTCACAATCGCGAATACAGCAAGTGCTCCAAATATAACGGAGAGAGGAAAACGATCATCAAACAGACAACTCTGGTCTAGTAAGCTGTAACTAACTCTACTTACAGCTAACGATACTGATGGATCGAGCTCCACAATAGGCTTGCAAACTTTATGAAATGATAGTTACTTTATTGATGACTCAGTAGAATAACAATCATTTTATAAAGCTTATTCAATAATAACTGTACTGTACCACTACAATGTCACATCTTACTATAATGAAATAGTAAGCAGGTATTCTGCCCGTCATTATCTTAACAAAAAAGGTTCCTCCCTAAAAGCTTCAAAAGTCCCCTAAAAGTCAATAACCAGTCCAAATAGCGTTGATAGCCATGCGATCGCAGGGACATTTTGTTCTGTCTATGTATAACTTTAGAGCCTCACGAACCGATACGAGACAGGTGTACACTCTGTACAGCGTACACGTACAGTGTACAGCGTGGGTACAACAAGAGCACCCTTGACTCGACCACTCAACAGCTTAGACCCGTAGAGTATGCTGAGCGGAGAGCGAACTGCGTTGACCGGTACCTAAGCGCCAAGCGGACAGCGGTGAGCGGTTTGAATCACTAATGAGGTCGCGTGCCGGCACTTCCAGACCGAAGATTAGCGATGACTGGTATAGTTACGTAGACGCCATTCACAGCTGTAGTAGCTCAGTCAATATCAACGAGCTGTGGGCACGCTGACATAACCCGGCTTCGTTTCTACAGGTAAGTGCCGGACGCGCCAGACAGACATAATCGTATCATCTGAAATATACACTTTTGAGTTGAGAACGTCATCATGTAAGTGTTTGTCTGAGTGTGGGCTCGCGTCCCGCGTCCTGGGTCCCACGTCCTGACGCGCCTCGGATCTCCTCGGGCAACAAGTTCCATAACACCTGCATATTTAGCGTGGAAGGAAGCACACGTGTTTGTTTAGTGGTTGTTCTAATTACTCGCGTGGCTACGCTAGCTGGTCACGTGTAGTACTTACACGTGGCACTCATTTTCCATACGGCTAATTTTCTTTCGGCCTGTGGTTACTGTAATCTATGTCACGCCATATTCAAAAGCACATTTTTCAAATACCCCCCAAGAGTTTCTAGTAAATATTTACCGCCGCTCTGCTTGACACTGACCAACTGCGAATCGGCAAGCATTTGCAAGCAGCTTCTTCAGGTGTTTCAGGGGCACGCTGAGAGGCCATGTGCTCTGCCATTTCTTGAAGTCGAGAAGCTGCTTCTTCAAGTGTCTCTGAATCACGCTGGGAGGTTATGCGGATAGCATTTTCCTGAAGTCAAACATCAGCTTGCGCAGAATTTTCTCCAGCTCTGACTTCTGCCTGACGTGCTGCTTGCTCACGTCTACGCTGTTCAGCATAAACAGTAGATACTTGCTGTCTAGCAATTTTCTTAATTCGAGCTCTGTGAAAGATTGGATTTGCGTTTGCGAGTCATAATTTCACTAAAAATCTCAACCATATACAAGAAATATATAACTTAATCTATCAAAATAGATACAGAACTTACAACTAAAATATTATCTCTAAGTGACTATCAAAAATGTAAAAACCAAAAACAACAATTTATGCTAATATACAAATAAAATAACGAAGTACTAAATACTGCTACTAAATAATCACTACTAACTTATTAAAAAATAACGTAAATAATGCTAGTAAATACTGCAAAACAATTAATTTAATTTTATCATTTTTGTCAGCACTGAACGAAACAAAACTCTAAATTGATATTGAACTGAACTAATTTATTAAACACAGAACCTCTTCGGTTTAGTAAAAAAAAACAAAGGGTCTTATACTATTAGTGGTAACGAAACCATAGCGTGAATTTAAACAGAGGAACGCTATCTAGGGAGCTATGCGGAACTAAAATTTCAACTAAGTGCAAAGTGATAAGAAATGCTCATCCCACGAGAACACTACATTTTTTCGAGATAAAAAGTAGCCTATGTGTAAATCCAGGGTGTCAGCTACGTTCATACCAAATTTCATCAAAATTGATCCAGCCGTTTGAGCGTGAAGAAGTAAAAAAACATACATACACACACACACACTCACAAATTTTCGCCTTTATATATATAAGTATATATGTATATATATATATATCGGCGCGAGCGTGGGCGTAGCGATAATAGGGCCATCATCATAGTTTCTTGGTACGGGTTCCATGAGGAAGGTGGGTACTCGGGCAAACCAGTAACACGTAGTTTGAAGCACAAATCACAGTCACGTTTATTCGGTAATTTACAATCACTTTATGAGCAGTAAGAAACAAAGGTTTGTACGGTGAACATGACGGTTCCGATGGTATGCTCTCAACCGTCCGGCGTGCGCTCCGCAAGTCGAATGCCGGCCGCTCTCCAATCGGCTCTGTCCACGTGTAGAAAATGGCGCGAAGTTATAGCGCCACCTCACGACGTTCACTGTACTAACCGATCAACCAATGAGAATTAAGTTCCGGTTTGACCAATATTATGAAATCAACCGGAAGTAGTATTTTGATTTTGTCGTCTTGATATCGCTTGCGACGACACGGCCAAACTGACGAGTCACACGTCCTCGTGTGTTAATCTGTAAAGAAACATACACGCAAAGTATCACATAGCTCGGCCACTCCTGACTATAGTCAGGTTAATTACAGACAGGGTTATAGAACAGATGCCTCAAATCCAAGATAACCAAACGATACTACAGGAATAGTAAACTCAATTAACTTCACACAAACGCACATCATGGCCCAGCTGCTCGGCAGCGTATTAAACTTTAATTGTAGCATCGCATTGTACTACGCTTACGTCCTGGTCTCCACAGACCAACCAAACCAAAGTAGTCTCCACGAGACCCAGACCTCAACCCTACACCTCCAGCCGCGCATCGCGCCCTGAACGACCCACCAGTGAATCGCAGTTACGACTACGACTGAAGCGTGTAGTGCGGCCGAATACGTAGCCATGGTATGTGTGTTTAACTACCCGCGTTAGACGTGCCTTCACCGGCGCTTTCTCCATCAGACTCGGTGTCACAAATAAGCTAAGATGGTACTTCGCTTTGAGGCATCCTTCTAATTCGATCATGAGTGTATTTGTAGGTTCTATTACCAGACAATGATTTTAAGGTGTAACGATCACCATCAAGAACTTCCATTACTTTGAAAGGACCTTTCCAGATATGTGACAATACTAACAAGTATTGTCACATATCTGGCGTAATTATGATTATTTTATGTTGTTATGTTATTATTTTGTGCTGATTCCTCTAAATGTACTGTCAAGATATCAAATTTCTTTATGAGACCTGCTATTTTCCTGATATATTTGAAAACATTTCAAATGTTAAGCCATAGTTGGAGTCAAAAAAATATGCATACTTATCATTATATTTTGGATGTCCATACAGAGTAGGTTATTAAACATCAACCTTATAATTATAAATGCCCCACGGATATGTGAGTGCGCATATTATAATGTTAGTGTGTGTTACTTTCATTAAGCATTCTCTTATTAATTTTACTAGGTCAATACGGTTATCGTTGGGCTTAATGTCAGCCGCCGCTAATCTACATCCACACTAATATTATAAACTCGAAAGATTTGATTGTTTGTTTGTATTGAATAGGCTCCGAAACTTCTGGACCGATTTGAAAAATTGTTTTACCATTAGAAGCTGACATTACCCCTGATGAACATAGGCTACTTTTTACCACGGGAAAATGCTTCATTCTTACGGAAACCGGGTAATAGGATTTAAACGACGGGAATTCCGAATTCTACGCAAACGAAGTTGCGGGTGGATGCAAGTTAATAATAAAACCCTAACTCAATATCATATTCAGTTCCCCTAAAATTAAATGTCTTATTATGGTCCATGTCTCTGTGTTATGTATGCAACGTATCGTACGGCAGTCATCAAGCTATTAGCATTAATTACAATGTTTGTATGTCCGTCGCCGCTTCCTGCTTCAAGACATCAACGTGCCACTTATATTGAAGGGAGTCATTGTATTTTATGAGCACGCATATGGAATATTTGTCACCTAGGATTCAGTAGTAGAAACGATGAGTCAGGCTGTTAAATGGTTGAACATTTTGATTATCTGTTTGCGTTTCATTCACACCTAGTGATTAGTGATCCTTTCCGACGTTTTTCGTGTTTTAATTATGCGTTACTTTTAAGAAAAGATTTATTGACATCCTAGTATAATTATATAGTAATCATTCATTGTAAAATGTTCTAACTTTGATTTTAAACCTGCTAATAATATTTTAATGTTTGAATTTGGTGAAGTCTGACTACAATAATTTAAGACCCTTGCAAAATTTTCTTCGATAGCATGTCTCGTTGTGTGTAGTTACTGAGCACGCGAGTTTTCTATTTTTGGTATCCTCTCTAGTAATCTACTTAAAAGGTTGTTTATTCTTTTGTGTAGGCTTCGATATTACATTTGATAGTGCTATAGGGGTAGGCATAATATCTTTCACTTTGTTTGGTGTATAAGTACTTATAGTTTGTGTCTCTTTATTTTGTTTGCTAGCAGCGCACTCAATGCGATGTGGTTGTTGTTCATGTTTCTTGATTATGTACCTACCTTTGGTTAGCGTATTCGATGCAGAGTTTTGTTTACGCGTGTTTTTGCGTGTCCGAGTCTCACTTTTTTCTCAGGAGTCGAGCATATTTTCTTAAATGTTTTCCGTATAGGAAATGTTTTCCGTATAGGAAGTTTTCCGTATTTAGAACTTATATTTCTTTCTGTGCGTTTTATAATCGGTTCTTAAGTATTTTTTTTTCTTCAGTTAACTCATGAACGTCGTCAATTGTTTCATACAAACTATCAGGAATGCTCATCATTGTTGTATCAAGAATCGATTTCTCGCCGTTGCTAGTCATATTTTGAGTTTAGTTAGCGAGCTTCATCTACAAGGTTTACGGTAGGTAATGTTGTTACTCCTGGAGTCCATCTTTACTCCAAGCTATCGTAGCGCCCTCTGGTGTGAAATGATTGAAGGAATTATTCTTCAAATTGATCGGTAATTTGAAATGTGGTCAATGCGTTATTTTGTGAGATAATATAGAATTAGATTTCACAAAACGTAGGTGAGAACTATTAGCCAGTCTATTATAGCATGCTTGCATTGCTGTCGGGTAAATAAGCAAATATTTAGAACAGAATTGAGTTTATTGTAAGCTCGTGAACCCAGTATCCAATAATGCCGCTGAGCAAGATCAGTTCTATGTCGTCGTAACGTGTTCTCAGCACGTTGCCCTGGAGCACACAGTAACTGACAAACTTCTCATTGCTGACAAGCGTACCAATCTTAACAGACTGACTTCGTTCCGCTAGAGAGTTACGAAAAATAAATGAAGAAAAAATCATCTTATGCCTCCATAGGCATAAGATGATTTTTTATTCATATATTTTTCTATTTCTTATTTTTGGTTTCTAGTTTATCAATAAGGCCATCCTTATTGATAGACTAGAATCCAAAAATTGACAACACCGAGACATTGTCAAAGGCCTTAGACAAATCAAGAAATAAGCCGATGCTCTTGTTTCTATGATCTAGTTTCTTACTGATAAGCTCTACCATATCAATAATCGCAGCTTCAGTAGAGCTACCACATCTAAGTCCAAATTGATTTATTACTAAAACTTAGTTTGTATTCTGGAAGTTAACCAGACGTGAGTTGAGTATTTTCTCTATAACTTTAGAAATTGTGGTCAATACTGAAGTCAGTCACACACACGAGAGCCCTTTAAGAGCTCTTTTGAATACCGTAGGAAATTTGCCAGGCATGGGTCAGGAAATATAAAATGACCTTGATTATTTCCTTTAAAAAAATGGCTGAGATTCCGTCCCATCCTACGGCACAATCGTTGCGAAGTCCCATGATGATTGTGTCAACGTCTCTCTCATCGACATCCAGAAGAGTCATTAAGGTACCTGTAACATTTGGATCCTGACTATACTTTGTCTGAGGGAAGAGAATTTGTATGAAACTTTACATTACTAGATGCTAGATTGATCCCTATGTTAATAAAGAAGTTATTAACTGTATTTATAGAAGAGGTTGGATCATCTGACATGTTCAGCAGTGTGTAAGGTGTAGATTGTTGTTGATTATTTATTTATTTATATATACGTACTTTACTCATCATCATCTGCCTAGCCTTTTCCCAACTATGTTGGGGTCGGCTTCCAGTCTAACCGGATGCAGTTGAATACCAGTATTTACATACATATACACACACACACACACACACACACACACACACACACACACACACACACACACACTCACGCACACACACTCACACACACACACACACACACACACACACACACACACACACACACACACACACACACACACACACACACACACACACACACACACACACACACACACATACTTTACTGTGCTCCAGAAAATACATAGCAAAAAAATACGGTTATAATAAGCTGGGCAATATTCTTAATTAAATCCCACGTAGCCTTAGAATCACCCTTCACTTTTTCAAATTCATGCGCTCAAATTATGTAGATACACTCTCTTAAGCTTTATTAAAGGTCATTTCAAAAGTTGCAGTACCGAGTATAACTGACACTTCTGACCAGATTTATAATACCTTTTTCTGATTCTGTGTAATTTATCGCGACTTTTTATACATTTTAAAAGGTCCGGTATCATCCACGGTTTGATAATTTTATTCTTATGCGAAATCATGACAGTTTTGGTTTTTGTTTATATAAAAAAGTTATGGAATTAGATTGATCTGAGTATTGAATGATTTTAGGTGCGAATGGGCAAATTATCTGAGCATATACTGGATAGATGTCTCAGGATGCATACGATGGTTTTGATGTTCCAGCGTAACTTACGCTAAAATATAATATTACTTATGTTATTTTATGTAGAGTGAACACTGGAGTACGCCGTACCTACTCGTACTGGTAGTGGTAGCGGTATGCATTAGTTCCAGGGACAGCGAAGTGACTGTGAAAGCTCTTGTTCAAGTTTATAACACAATTTCCGGCTTGCATCACCGCGCTCGGATGGCATGCACACACCGCGAACACTTGCATCACCACACTCGGATGGCGCACGGTTGGCAGGCACACACCGCGCACATTTGCATCACCGCGCACATCACTGGATTGTAACTATGTTATATGGTGGACTTTTTTTTTTTATCGCTGAATGATGGGCCCGCTCTTGACCTCGATAACGCCTGATGGAAAGCAATGAATGAGGTCTATGATGGAACAAGCATGTCCAGAAGATGCATGCCCAGAAGAATTGGCACGTCAAATAGGGTGTTGAGTGTGAGTGTCCAGGATGCGCCGAGCGCTCAGTTCAGTTGAGTAACTGGCGGAACAAACTGCGCTACACGAGGAGGCTTCTTCATGCATCCCAAAAAAAAATGCATATCCCTTAATTGTGTCAAGTAACCCCTTTGAAAGTGGATCGTAGTACAAGACTAAAAACAAAAAATGAACCACTTTTTGTTTCTGGAACCACCAAAAGTATAATAGAAAATCCTATTTATCCCGAGCAGGGAGCCGGTCCGCCTGATGCAGTCCACCCCAAGCGAAGAGAGGACACCTCAGCATGCCGACTCAGGTTAGGTAGGCGAGTGAAACATGACTTTAGTGTGTCGTGTGTCGAATTCTGACTGACCAATGAATTATGTATTATGATTGCCTATTACGAGAGTGTACATGTTTTGCCATCCCTAAGACTCGATGAATCCAAATCTTTGACTTTTGTTACTTAGAATCGAAAACTTGGATGACGGACAGTGCAGTCCGAAGGTCACTGCCTCAGTGCAACGAACTTCAGCAAATATGTAAGTCAGTATCACCATCGTGCGCTGTTTGGTATAGTCGTTCCTCAACGGATCTGTTCATAACCGCCGTCGTCCGCTGTCGTCCGCACTCGTCCACACGGCACCGCATCACGTACCGCGCGCACCGCTTGCTGCTCTACATTTGTCACTAGTATCTACGTACGCGCGGCGCCATGTTTACCAGTCGCTAGGTGTACGGCAGCGACATGGTCTGCCACTTACGGCGCACTGTATCGGTAATTTATTTCTCCCGCGGTAGTTACTATGCGATGGTTATAAAATCTCTGAATAACGATCTACCTCGAGAGTCGTAAGTTTGTAGACCTGCCTGTATACAACTTTATCGTAGTAATACAATATTTTCTGAAAATACGAACTTCCTTCAAGTGTAAGTCATACACCGAAATAAAAAGTTAGGTACATACATACGAAATGCTACAAGGGAGTAGTGTCCGTTCATTGCGGTATATCTTCAAACAGGCGAAAATATAATTCTTGTAAAAGATGTACAAATGTTTGTAAAACAGGATGCATGTACCTATAACATCTCACCCGTGAGCCCGACTCACGGATGAAATGTTATAAATGCATCATCGAGTCGGAGGTCAGTGTTATTTAAAATATAATTTTCCAGGAAGTTGTAGTAAGGTCGCGCGAGGCACACGTTCGCGTGCAGTAACATACACGTGTTCATTTGTCTAACATCTGTGGTTGATTACGACGTATCATACATATAATATATTTCAATGTGATGTTGGATGCTCACGCGCCGCCTGTACTTATTTATTTCTTTAATTAAAACTGTATAAAACCGATTACAAAAATTTAAGACAGTTTGTACAAATTCACATAAAAGAGAAAATATAAAAAATAAGTAGAAAAAGACTATAAGTTAAACGGTTTTAATGAAAATAATGATGTAGATAATGTACAGACGCCAGCAGATCAAGCTTCTACAATCTGTCAAATTTCTTTAGTAGATTTTCAACTTTAGCTTTATTAAAAGCTAAAAAATAATTCGGCATAAGTCATCACACCACTTTCCTCATCAATCTAGGGCAATGATTAGACAAAAAAAAAAATCACCATAATTTAATTATTTCAATATTTTTCATGGAGGGGCCCGTGGCTAAATAATAACAGCCGCACGGGTCGATCGATCAGGTTAAGCTACGCTTGCCGTGGTTGGTCTGTGGATGGGTGACCATCTTTACATACCGGGACTCCTCCGTGCCTCGAAAAGCACGTTAAGCCGTTGGTCCCGGCTGTCATTCGTGGATCTTTGACAGTCGTTACGGGTAGTCAGGAGCCCGAAAGTCGACATCGTCGAGTCGGTCCGGCCGGTGCTTGAGCTCTGTCTCGGGAGGAGGCACGGCTTCCTGTCGTTTCGGGCAACGCAGGTGCTCTCGGGGCATGGTTGCTTCGGTAAGTACCTGTGTCGTATAAACAGGGAGCCGGACGCCCGGTGTCACCATTGCGTCGACTGCCAGGAGGACACTGCGCGGCATACGCTGGCGGAGTGTGCCGCTTGGGAGGAGCCGCGCCGTGCGCTCATCTCAGGAGTAGGCGGTGACCTCCGGCGGGCGGTGTCGCTGCTGGCCGTAGTCGAGTCTATGATCGGTAGCGAAGAGTCCTGGGACGCAGTGGTTTCCTTCTGCCAAACGGTCGTCTTGCAGAAGGAGGCTGCGGAAAGGGAGAGGGAGATCTCGTCCCCTCACCCCGCCCGCAGCAGGCGCACCGGGCGTCGGCGGAGGGCGGATAACGCCCTCTTGCAGCCCCCCTAAATGGGTCCAGGGGCGACGGACTTAGGTTATGTTGAGTTTATGTTGGCACCAACTTAAACGTTTAAAATATATGTGTACTACTGAATAAACAAATAAATAATAATAAAAAATAAAAATACAAACACGTTACCCGGGACCGATTGCTGTCAATGGCGGTACTCTCAAAGATGTTCGAGAATACGTGTACCTCGGGCAAACTCTGCAGTTTGGTAAAAACAACTTTGAGAGAACTTACAATTAAATAATGTTCTCATAGTCCACGACTGGAAGCAAAGGAGCAAGAGGACGAAGCCAAAGAGATGGCCAAGCCTGGATCAACCCGGTGCCTGGTGCCGGGGCAACCGTCAGTGCCAGTAACGTAAGCGCGGCGCTCCAAGAAGCTTCAGAGCGTAGCCACTGGAGATACAGCATGCAGAATGTAATGAGAGGAGTCGCTATCCTCAACTATGAAGAACCGACTAGGTCTAGGAGGAGCCAGAAGGAAATAAAGTTCAATGCCACTTATTGAACTGAACCAAGACACAGCCACAGTGAACATAACCTACTCTAATAAATGAAAACTAAGCAAGTAGATACACCTAATGTTGTTATATCATCGTTATCGGAATCGTTAATGAATCGCATAACATGAAAGCTAATCGAGCTATATGTAAACATGAAAGCTGATTGAGCTATACGTAATACTAATAATTGAATTACGAGTTTTTTTTAAACATACTAACTCTTCAGTTTTATTATTAAGTATTTACATAGTTTAAAAAGGTTGGATTATATATATTACTAGCGGCCCGCCCCAGCTTTGCACGGGTGCAATGTTATTACGTATTATAAAAGACACGTATCAATCAAATCAAACTATCAATCAAAAGTATTATATAAGCACTGGAAATCATCAATGTCTAAATGAAGTCATTGAGACACAACCGTCAGCAATAGCCCGCGCGACAGGCAGCCTTTGTGATATTGATTCGTTGGTGGGAGAAGTGGTGGGAGGCGCCGGACGTGACGGCACAGTGGTGGCATGCGCGTGAGCTGCGCGCGGTACTGGACAGTACTTGGACATTGCAACATTACTTTATTTTTCTAAAATAAAAGAATATTTCTAAAATAAAAGTAGCCTAAGTTACTCCTTATTACATCAGCTACCTGCCAATAAAAGTCCCGTCAAAATCGGTCCAGCCATTTTAGAGACTAATCTCTAAAATGGCTGGACCGATTTTGACGGAACAAACAGACAGACAGACAATAATTGTAAAAAATGTTATTTTGGTGTATGTATCGTATACATATATATTCATATGCATGTAGTAAAAAAACGGTTATTTCAATATTACAAACAGACACTCCAATTTTATTTATATGTATAGAAGTATAGATGAAACGTTTGTATTTTTAACATAGCGTTTTCTATTGAATACTTACTCAATCCAATTAACAGTAATTGCCATCTGTTAGAATCGTTTGGAGCTAACAGATAATTTAGACAAATAATTTGCAATAAAATAATAAAAAGCGACTATAAATTGAGATGTAAGCTATCCTATCTTTCAAATTGGATCAAATTGCACACGGTGTGCAAATCAAATTTAAAACCGGTTTAATAGTTTAGGAGTCCATCACGGACAAACAACGTGACACGTAATCTTTATATACAGCGTGTAACGGAAGGGGGGTATCAACCCTGAAGGAGGTGAATGTGCTCATGAAACTCAACAACTTTCCCCAAAGAACATAGGTCGAAATATGAAAAAAAAATTTGGCCCTCCCTTACAAAACTGACTACCAGCTGATTGATTTACTATGGGAGGGCCAATTTTTTTTTTTCATATTTCGACCTATGTTCTTTGGGGAAAGTTGTTGAGTTTCATGAGCACATTCACCTCCTTCAGGGTTGATACCCCCTTTCCGTTACACGCTGTATAAAGATTATATTCATTATACATGCCTTTTGATTATTTGCCCTCCTTTTTATATACTTGTACATATTATTATTATTATTACAGGACTGTTAGCTTGAGACTAAGTAATAACAGCCGCACGGGTCGATCGATCAGGTTAAGCTACATTTGCCGCGGTTGGTCCGTGGATGGGTGACCATCTTCACATACCAAGATCCCTCCGTGCCTCGGAAAGCACGTTAAGTTCGGCTGTCATTCGTGGATCTTTGACAGTCGTTACGGGTCGTCAGTAGCCCGAATGTCTGACAACCAGTCTTACCAAGGGGTATCGTATTATCCAGTAACTGGGTTGTGGAGGTCAGATAGGCAGTCGCTCCATGTAAAATACTGGTATTCAGCTGCATCCGGTTAGACTGGAAGCCGACCCCAACATAGTTGGGAAAAGGTTAGGCAGATGATTGTTTTAGGACTGTTAGCTTTTTAAATCACAAGTAGAGTTTAACGCAAATAGTAACAGTCGGTAGAGCCACTGTGCACCTACTACTAAATGTTCATTGAACATAATATAAATGGCGAGCAACAGATAAGTACCTGCAACATGAGCGACAATTATAAGAACACTATAACGAAAGTGAAGTGCCGATTAGTATAGCAGATTATTGACACTTCTTAAAAACATCTTTCATCACCGAGATGCTCCGAAAGAGCGTCATGTTTGAGAAGGTGGAGGTGTCTGAACACAGAGCTTATCACATATCAGAAGCTGCGTCATTCAAAGTGTAAGCTGTACAACTGTATCTCTCCGTTGACGTCGTGGTGGGGCTCGCGCGCCTAAAATCTGGGTCTGTGTCGGTAGAGTTTACTTTGCCGAAACAGGTCTGGGGTGCGGAGCCAGACAAAGATACATAAACCCATAGGGCAGCATGTGGCAAGCTTTGGGGCATTAGCGACCCCTCGGACCCTATCTCCCGGGAGAAGCCTTGTTCCTCACCTCTGGATTCCCTCTGGAGTGAACAATGACAAAGAATAGAGCTTCCACCTCTTTCTTGCCTTTATTGGCCGGCTTGAATGGAAATTTGCAAGAGCAAACGTGCTCGGAGGAAGGAAGTATTCCGTAAGATGCTGTTGGGGATCTCGATCGTACTTCCGGGATAGTACTGATAGCCGTGGAATACCTCTCAACTCCTCAAGCACCTCAGGAAGTGTTGCCCCCTTGTCGCTACATCACTATGTGCTAGCAACCGTTTCCAGGGGCCCATTATTGAGTGTGCAAGTCACACCTTGTCATTTTATCCGTGTATTACATAACATTGATCAGGTAGGGGATATACTCGTTCCATAGTTTCACAGTCACTATAGCCACCCAAATCCATAGCGCAATATGTTTTGTTTACATGTTCTGCAATAGTCTTGCACCAACCAGGCGTTGTCTTTGGGTGCACATACATAGTGCATACAGATAATCATCGGTTGGTGCCCAACATACAAAATTTTTAAGGGGCCTCTGCGAGTTGGCTTCCACCCCTCGTACGCCTTTCCAAAGGTAAATTAAAAAGGAAATTGAAGTAATAATAAGATAGAAACCTAAGCGGTCTCACAAGAGCTAATTATGTGCTTCCAAACACAATAAACAATATCAATTTAACTTCTCAAACGGGAGTTTGTCTGGGCTCTTTCATCGTCCCCTTTTTAATCTGTCTTTGATTAGGTGAATCCCCACCCCACGTCTTGGAACCCCCGGTCCCCCCTGTCACACCGTGACTGACGTTATTTAATAATATATACAGTTTCAATTGACTCGTTTCTTGTGATATTAAACCGCTCTTTGCAATCGTTTTGGGAGTTTCTGTGTGGTAAAGGTTTGCGAATTTGGCAAATTGACAAGCTTTCATCGCGTAATTGCAAAAGTTTGTTTGACTGTATTGAGTTGTACCAAAAAGATGAAAACGACTACCTCATACATAGCGGAGTATCCTACACAGGCATTTTTTGCTTAAAAGGAGGCTCCAATCACTAATGTGTTTTTTTTTAAAGTTACGGTTACGAAATAAACAATTTTTTTTAATTTTTATATACATAGGTACGCGTAGGTATTAGGTAGCTACCTTATTATGGACGATTAGTGCTCATCCCTCGTAGAAGTTCGCGAACACACGGTTCCTACACTCGATATTATGAAAGATAAAAGTCGTCTTTGACATAAGACATGTTGCAAGGAACCACAAAGAAAGTTGCAAGTTAGCTGACACCTCACGCGACGAGACACAGATTTACAACAAGTTTGTAAAGTGTGTATGTGTTCGAAATGTATTAATGTGGACGTGCGTGTGACCTCCACGCCGCACTCCTTCACGACGCTGGTGGGTCGCCGACGAGGAGCACCAGCAGAAGTGCTACCACTGCCTACCAACATCGCTTCTTGACACTTCCAATCAGTCGTTAAGGTTAGCATGAATTAATACGTCGTTACTATCGTGTACTCCCTCTAATATACACGTCACTTGAGTGTGTATATTCTGCCTGCATCCAGTATTAAACAGCAGCTACGTTCGCTGTCGTTGAAGCCGCGGTCCTCGGTGGACCGTTTGAGACAGCCGCCGCCGTGCCTACCACAGATAACTCGCTGCAGATACTCGCCATACATTTCCAAGATTATCTGACGTATCTCTTACACAGGATTAAGCGGTTGAGCGTATGTAGAACAGGCGGCACGCCGGTGACACGTGACGTCAGAGCACACGCTGATGTGCTGCCTTTGTACATCGTACAAGTGCGCAGCGATGTAATTGACTATAGAGCAACCGGATGTCAGAAATCGATGAAATAATATGGATGTAGTAGTAAAGTAAACATTTCAACATTGACAGAAGAAAGATGCTGAACTTCACACAAATAAACAAAATCCATACTTATGCACAAACTTGCACGATAATTGAAGACGAGCATAAAACTCGATGGAGATGAAGTCAGCAAATATAATCAGTATACAATAACAGTCTGCAGCGATCTAAATAAAAAACTTTAATCTGCGAAACAATCCGAGAAAACTTGCAGCAAGATGCAGCCGTGGCCGGGACGCAGCGTTAGTGTTGCTGAACCATCGCCGAAGCAACATCATATTATAGCTTACAGAAGTAATAGCTGAACAATACGGGCTCGACATCGACATGTGTCGCGATTTGTCAAATTATGAGAGACGAATGGTCCCCTCCGCGACACGTGTCGCTGCGGAGCGTATACGTTGATACATTGCAATAACATCAGTCGGAATCGGATATTAAATTATGTAGATGTGGGGTATCGGGCGGCAAATAAAAAGTCAAGACGCTTCACTCGCAAATTGTATGAATCAAATAAAATGAGTTGTCAGGTAACACGCTCGTGAGGCGCGCGAGCTTGTAGGTCTGAAGGGATCACTTTATTGGCGAGCGCCACATTCAGAACCTTTTTAGAAAGGATCGCTACTGTGGTAAACCGTTTCCACTCAAATCACACGATATTTACATAATTTAAAAACTAACAGTCTTCAAATAATAATTATAGGTATAAGTAAATTTTTTTAAAAAAGGAGTGGAAAGAATCACAAGGGAATCATCAGCAATACACATAAATGTCGTGCACACTGCTAAATGTCTCAATAATAACGTGTATTGTATTCAATCAAGTATTTTCTAACTGAACAGACAGCTGTGCTGCTGGGGAGTTTGTTGCGCCACTTCTTCTCCCCAGCGAAAGCACTAGGAAGTGGTGAAGGGCGGGCGTTTTGGGGGACTGTCTTTTGTAATTTTGACGTTCGAAAAGTGCTGATCCTCAGACTAGTTTTAATAAATGACTTTTGATTTTGATTTATTATTTTACCATAATTGATTACGTAAACAACAATACAGACCATGCTATTGGGTCATTTTAAACTTTGTCTGATGGAACACACATAAAGGACATTATGATGTATTCAATGAATCATACATGGCATGGCATGCTAACGAAGGCAAAGGGAGTTGTGTGGCGAGCGGATTATAATGTTTGTACGAGGAAAGTTGAGGCGGCATCGTTTGTGTTTCGTTTGTGTAGCGCGTGGTGAGTAAACACTAAACAACCTGCGTGTGGGTGTGTTCTGTGCACTAAGTCACGGAGACACCCGCTCTGCGCACCCAGGTATAAATAATTACTGGATTGGCTACAACTACTTTTAAGTTATTGCTTTCAGAACCTCTTCTGCTTCTGCTGTCTTCATAATGTTATGTAAATGTGTCACTGCTAGTGCCTACTTGATCAGTATGTTACCCTTAAGCCCTAAGAACTAGAAGATAAACGTACAGTTCAGTTTTGCTTTTTACGCACCCGAAAGTTTCAGCAGTTAAGTATTTTTAATATCCCGAAGAGAAGAAAGGTTTCGAATTGTTAAATCCTCGTCGATCGGGTTTATACTCGTAAGATGGTGTACTTAACAGATTAACAATTTGCAATTTGATCGAGTTTACTCTGCGAAGGCCACTCTATTGAAGATCGTTGTCAGTTGAAATGTGCTCAAACTATTGTCATTAATGTAGTTTACTTTGTAAAGTATCTTATTTATTATTATTATTATTGTGAATGTGAGGACTATGTGGGTCATTTCTTTTTTCTGTCTTCCTTCTTAGTTAGTTTTAATCATGATCTGGCAGTTTGAGTAATTTATGCGGCCTACCAAAATGTCCTTTCATTGGTATTGTTCGTCGAATCGTGAGGCTCCTCAAGTTCTGAGTTGAGCTGCACGATTTTTGACAAATGCGTGCACTGACTGGACAGGTCCGCTCAATCTGTGTGGTTCTTTACTCAAAAGACCATTTCAGACACCAATCTACATGGTCTTCACATGATCTGACCAAGATTATGTCTGGACTTTAAAAGAGACTGTGACCTCTGAGTTTATTTCGGCCTTTCTTCTCAGAGTAGTCAGACAGGAAACGCCGGCCTCATCTAGTTTAAAAAAAAAAGATTGACATGTTAAAGTGTTTGTACAAACCTACTTACAGAAAATAAATCATTTATTTTTGTATCGATATACTGATCACTGTTCGAACGACGTCTGTTCTTCAATACATATCGCCGTTCCTCATGTGAAGCGACTGTACTCGTATGAGAGAGAAAGAAAATTTAAAACTCAGATTAAAAGTACACTTTGTAAACAAGCATGTTAATAATTAAAGGTTTTAACTCAAATCTTTATTGTATGATACAGGTATTTAATTATTTATTCATAATCCATTGCTTCAGATTTTTGAAAAATTTGTTTGTTCGACAGCGTACATACCTAAATAACGCAATGAATATTGTTACATTTTCAGCGTTTGGGAGAGTGAGTGTGTTACTTATACAATGCCGCTGATTCAGCAGCGCTTGTCTACTGAGTTTGTTGTCGCAGGGAATGGTTTGTGACCTAGGCCTAGAGTGGCAGAGTGGTCACCATCTCCAAACAGTTGCTCGTCCCGTAGCAGCCACGTCGTCGTCGTTAGAGAAGTTTGCTCTCTCAACTGTGTCACATCACAATATAACCTGTAACATCGACAGTGTTCCTACTAGCCACTGGTCACCGGCGGCCCGCACAAAGGCGCTCTCAATTGAATCATTGTGGAGATACACACCCGCACGCTGCGTCCGTGTATCCCCCCTCCCGCGCTGCGCCACATCAAAGTGCCGTCATCCCGGATGCGTAATGCCAGATTGTATACTACCACAGAAACGGGTTGCTCTGTGCTCGCAGGTAGTTTGCTTTAATGAATGAAGAGCATAATATTATATCAGCACAAACAATATCTGTTTTGAAATACAATTTGCTTTTGAATACTGGAGCAAAATACACACGATTACAGACAACGACAGTGACTTTTTAGTCTTTATGAGTATCTATTTTGTTTTTGGGTAAAATATACCCGTTTTTAGAGTATTTTTTAAAACCCCAAAGCCAGAAAAAAGCGGCGGGATTGGTGCATTTAGGGTGAGGAAGATCACGTGGCGGTTCTAAGTTGGTTTACAAGCAATAATAATAAGACGTAGTCGACGGAGCCCCGCTTCTATCCTATTTCTGTCTACAGGGTTTAAAGGAACCCAACCTGTCCGAGTCAGGGTGCCCCAAGTCCCGAGCTCGCTTCGCTAGTTCTTGCATCTTAAGTTCTCATTGTGCCAGACGTTTCATAACCCTGCTAAATCCTTTGCTTTGCACTCGTACGTAATTTGAGTTGTTTGTTTGTTAATCACGAGCATAATGTACCTATACTAATACAGAGAATGTCTGTATTGAAATATATTTTGCTCTTTAGTGTAACGAGCACAAAGCGGTCCAGCACAGACTATGGGTGTCTGTGGTAATATACAGTCTGGCATTACGCAACCCGGACTGAGACTCACCGCGACACGCTGATTGCGCTGATGGCGATGTCACTCACTGATACTGTGTCGACAGGCAAGATCTTTGTCAAGCACAGATCTTGCCTGCACATCATCATTGCACACAGCTCGTTTTACAAGTTGACAGCCGCGTTGGTCCACTGGCCGCAAGTGCAGTTGCTGAGCGAGCAGTCGGAAGTGGGAACGGCTTGTGGGAAAACGTTATTGGGTTTTTCAATGTAATTCTCCGTAGCAGCCGGAGTCAGGTCTCGGGATTTGTGCCAGTGGCAAAAGTTCACCCACTATTAGAACATAATTTAATACATGCCATATTAAATATGTTCTAAGTAGTGGGTGAACTTTACATAAAATTAAATGAAACGAATCAATTTGTGTGAGCTGCACGTAACTTCCATCGAGTAATGTGTGAGGTAGTTAGGTGTGTGATTTCCGTTTCAATATTCCTTTATCTACATCTACACTAATATTTTAAAGAGGAAAGATTTGTATTTTTGTATTTATGTTTGTAACGAATACACTCAAAAAGTGATGAACTGATTTCAAAAAAATTTCGCCATTATTACGCTACACTATCCCTGAGTAACATACGTTATACATATTTATTACTAGAAAAAATTAGGGGTCCTACTAAAACTTCAATAATTTAACCCAAGGTGTAAAAAATGCCATAAAATATCTTTAATCCCATGCGCTGCGAAAACTATTGATGATAGAACAAAAAAATGTTCTACAATATTAAAGAACATATCTGAATACCATATGTCCAACTACTGCAGATTATGTCACTATAACTACTTTTTGACATTTTAAAAGTTGATAGAAATGCCGACCAAAATCAGACCATGTTATCCATACCTTTGTATTAATACTTATCCAAATAAATCAATTCGTATTCAAGACTACTTCAATACCCGTAGATTACTTCTTAAATTATTCAAATCATTCAAATTATTCAAAAACAGTCAATCTAAACAAAAGTGGCCGTTTTGGCCCCACGCAGCAGCGGGCAATATATGTATGTATGATAATTATGTTTGTTACTTCTTCATGCAAAAAGTAACGAGAGATGTGTGATGTGAGAAGTGTGATGAGTAATCGATTGCGATGAAACTTGATAGGTACTTAGCTGTTACTTATAGCTCTTACATTTTATCCCCCTATTCCCACGGAATCAAGACTTACGCAGGTGAAACCGCGAGGTGCAGCTAGTATCATATAAAACATGTTGAGCGGGATGTTACATAATAATGTCATTAATATTGAACTGCCGCGCACCGCGGCGCGCCGGAGCTGTTGTTGACGTGGCAACACACGATGTGCACTACGATAACCGGTACGTTACTTATTGATACAAATCATTTGACGCTTTCCGAACATTTCATATTAGTGACTATTTTAATTGTCTTGTCGTATTGTATCATAGTTACGTAAATATCAGGTTGGCACAAAAGTAATGAGACTTTTGGTTTACGTTTTATATTTTTTATTATTTTTAGAATACAAAAAGCTTAGTGATGTAATCACCATTAGCATCTAAGACTTCTTGCCAACGATCCGGCAAAGTTTGGATGCCTTTCGCCCTGAACTCTGATGGCTGTTCCTCGAAAAATTTGTTCAACTCATCAGAGAAATCATTAAATTGTTTAGCCCGCAAATGTTGTTTCAGGGCTCTAAACAATCCAAAATATGTGACGTGGCAATGCCCCGGGTCTAGCTCGGATGCGCCTGTCGCCAGGCGTGCTGGTAGTCGCCGGAGCTGACGACTCTGCGCGAGGCGTGCGTTGCTGCGCCGCGCCGGTACACCAGGCACCGCAGGCTCCGAATCCGCCCTCCGCATACGGAAGTCATTAAGGCGGAGCTGTACGAGGGGTACAGAGCGACGAAGACCGCCCTCCGAGCGGAGATCCTGCGGGCCAGAGCACTGGCTCGCTAGGAGTCGCTGGAGACTTTGAATAGGGACCCGTGGGGATGATCCTATAAAATGGTGCGGGAAAAATTCCGCCCATGTGGTCCCCCGCTGACACAGAGTCTCTGGCCTCAGCTCGTGGAGGACGTAGTGAGCGCTCTGTTCCCTTTGCGAGAGGAACACACTTCGCCGGTCATGGCTCCGCCTCCTGCGGTGTTCGATGCGGACCACACGGCTGACGACGGCAACGATGCTCCGGAGGTGACCGAGGTAGAGCTGAGAGTGGCGGTACGTAAGCTTAATCCCAAAAACACCGCCCCAGGACCCAACGGCTTACCTGGAAAAGCCTGGGTCCTGGCCTTGGAGGCTCTCGGGCTTCGACTAAAGGGGATCCTAAGCGCATGCTTGGAGAGGGGCCAGTTTCCACTTCGTCAAGATGGGAAAACTGGTCTTCATTAAGAAAGCGGGGCGGCCTGCGAACTCTCCGTCCGCTTACCGGCCCATCGTCTTGCTCGACGAGGTGGGCAAGCTCTTTGAAAGAGTCATTGCAGACCGCCTCGTCGGGCAGCTGGTGCGGGTGGGGCCGGATCTGGCGGAGAGCCAGTTTGGCTTCCACAGGGGGTGCTCTACGGTGGACGCCATCATGCGCGTGCGAGCCCTCACGGCAGGGGATGCTGTGGCCCGGGGTGGGGTCGTCTTGGCGGTGTCTCTAGACATCACCAATGCTTTCAATACCCTGCCCTGGAGTTGCATCAGGGAGGCACTCTGGTCGCTGGCAGCCGCGGTTCTCCGCTGGAGGCGCTGTAGTTCCGCGGGGCGATAACGCAAATCATCGACGCGTCCATGCCACGGGTCCACGCACAGTCAGGGAAGCGCCAGGTGTCGCGCAGGATCGCGCAGCTGCGCGTCGCGTGCGTGGCGGTCAGGCGCCAGTACACCCGATACCGGAGGAGACGTCGTTGGGTCCTTGACGAAGCGACGCTGTATGAGGTGTACCGCGCGACGAAGGAGACTCTGTGGCTGGCCATCGGTGAGGCGAAGACGCGAGATAGGGAGGAGATGTTGGAGACTCTGGACGGGGATTCGTGGGGGCGCCCATATCGAGCGGTTTGAAGTGAACTCCGAGCCGCGGCGCCTCCACTCACGAAGAGTCTCCAACCCGAGCTGCTGGAGGAGGTAGTCGCAGCCCTCTTCCCGGCAAGAGCGGATGCCACCGATGTCTTTGCCCACTGCCGCAGAGTCTACGGAGGGGAACTCCATCAGCGTCCCAGAGGTGACACAGGCCAAGAACGTGGCTCCGGGGCGTGACGGTATCCACGGCTGCGTGTTGGCCCTCCCTCTGAAGGAGCTTGAGCCCCAACTGAGAGGACTTTACACACCGTCTCTTGAGCTGGGCCAGTTTCCCACTTTGTGGAAATCTGGTCTTCTAGTCCTGCTCAGGAAGGCGTGGCGCCCTGCGGACTCGGTCCACGTACCGGCCCATAGTGCTGCTAGACGAGGTGGAAGTGAGTGCTGCTAGAAGGGCCGGACCTGGACGAGAGCCAGTTCGGTTTTCGGCATGGGCGTTCCACTCTACACGCTGTGTCGCGGGTGAGAGTACTGGCGGAGGAAGCGGTGTCCCGGGGCGGGGTGATGTTGGCGGTGTTCTTGGACATCTCCAACGCCTTCAACATCCTGCCCTGGAGTTGTATTCGGGAGGCATTGCGGTATCATCGGGTGCTTCCTTACCTCCGCCACGTCGTTGGGGCTTACTTGTGGGAAAGGTTTGTCACCTACGTGGGACGTGATGACGGAAACCAGCGCCGCATGCCGTGCGGTGTTCCACAGGGCTCAGTCCTGTGCCCACTCCTGTGGAACATCGGCTACGACTGGGTGCTGAGGGGCGAGCTCCAACCGGGCGTTCTTGGCCCGGAGCCGCATCACGGCTGCCCCCATCTCTGCCTGTGTCACCTCTGGGACGCTGATGGCGTTCTCCTCCGTAGACTCTGCGGCTGTGGGCAAAGCCATTGGCGGCGGAGTATGCTCCGCTCTGGCCGGGAAGAGGGCTGCGACAACCTCCTCCAGCAGCTCGGGTTGGAGACTCTCCGTGAGTGGAGGCGCCGCGGCTCGAAGCTTGCCTCGAACCGCTCGATACGGGCGCCCCCACGGATCTCCGTTCAGAATCTCCAACATCTCTTCCCTACCTCGCGTCTTCGCCTCGCCGATGGCCAGCCACAGAGTCTCCTTCGCCGCGCGGTACACCTCATACAGCGCGGCTTCTTCGTCAGGGACCCGACGACGTCTCCTCCGGTATCGGGTGTACTGGCGCCTGACCGCCACGCACGCGACGCGCAGCTGCGCGATCTCGGCGGTCCACCAGTACACCTGGCGCCTTCCTGACTGTGTGTGGACCCGGGGCATGGACGCGTCGCTAATTTGCGTCATCGCCCCGCGGAACCACAGCGCCTCCTGCTCGAAGTCGACGGGTCCGTTCGTTGCCGACTCCCGAACCCAGGCCTGGACAATAGCAGCTTCCTCGAGAAGCTCCCTGTCGATGCGCTTACGCGCCCAGCGCGGACCGTCCGTTCGCGGGGCCGGTGAACCGCGGCCGCCAGTGGTCTGGGCGGAGACGTCGAAACGGATGTAACGGTGATCCGACAACGTCTCCACCTCCACGGCGACACGCCAGTCGCGGACACGGCTCGCGACAGCGGGGCTAGCGAACGAGACGTCCACTATAGACCCGCCCCGCTGCCGCACGCACGTGTGCACCGAGCCCCGATTTAGGACGGTCAGTTTACAACGAACCCAACCCAACTTCTTTGCATTATAGATACTGACGAGGTTGAAGTGAATCATATCCTAATGATTCTCAAATCTGACAGTGCATCTGGTTTGGATAATGTTTCTACTGCATTCCTAAAATATATAAGAAAGGAGGTTGTTCCCATAATTACACATCTTGCTTTAGTAAAGGCATCTTCCATACTTCCTTAAAGTTAGCCATTATTACGCCGGTGTACAAAAGTGGGAACAAAGACGATGTCTCCAACTTCAGGCCCATATCTGTATTACCCTCTTTATCAAAAACTTATCAATATAAGGCTTTTAACATACCGAAAAGATTTCAACGTACTATCTGAGTCACAATTTGGCTTTCGTCGAGGGATTTCCACTAAAGATGCAGTTATCGCACTAAATACTCATATAACCGAACAGCTTGACAAAGGTAAAAAATGTATAACTGTATTTCTAGACCTGAAAAAAGCCTTTGACACCGTCTCTGTCCCAATCCTTGTAAGAAAGCTGGAATGTATCGGAGTTCGCGGAGTGGCTCTTAGCTTTTACAAGGATCATCTCAGAAACAGGAAGCAGAGGGTTAGAGTGGGTCAGTACACTAGTGAAGACGCAAACACATCATACGGCGTCCCTCAAGGAAGCGTGTTGGGACCTACATTGTTCCTTGTTTGCGTCAGTGAACTTTGTAACATTAATATTGCAAACGCACAAGTCTTCCCTTACGCGGATGATACTGCAGTGGTCTTGTACGGGCAGTTTGTCCGTACATGGAGATGTAGTATGTAGACTGTTGGTGGATACGAATCACACGGGATGTATACAGGAAATAAAATCACTGTTCTGTGTCCGTTATTGATTGCTCGATTTATTAGGAAAAACATTAAAATATATATACATTAAGTAGGTTACTTTTAGTGGGCGCGATAGCTTATTCAGCGAATGTAACAAGTAATCGGCAAATAAGCAAATGCTTGTTAAGGTAGTTGTTAACACAATACATTTCATGTGGCGATGCTCGTACATCCTGCCAACTATAAAAAACGACAAATTACAAGTAAAACATGTAAAAGTATGAAGCAAGTTAGACGATTCTGTGTTCGCCTCTGAATGACATTGGCGATGTTTCGCTGTCCACCTTGTTGCTTTTAGGAAGATGTTCGATGACCTCTTCTGTTGTCTGTTTTTCTGTCTTTGTTCGTCTATCCTTCGGAAGACGCCGTTGAGTATGAGCTGGTACCATGTCAATCTCTTCATCCTTGTGAGCTTGCGTTGATACTCTGCTTACTTGAGGTACCCGGTGGCAGCGTGTTTTTATTTTCCAGGATACCCATGTACCGAATATTATTGCACAGGTTGTTATGAAACCGTACAGGACGTAGTGATGTTGCTCGGCATCCACTGCTTTAACCAGTTGGATGTCTTGTTGTTCTTTAACCAGTTCAATTTTTCTCTTAAGACCTTTTAGTTGTTCTTCATGGGTTTCTATTTCAATGTTTGTTAAGTTAGTAATTTGACTGTTGCTTGTTAATAATTCATTTATGTTTATCTCTGGTATGTAGATCTCTTGCTCATTGCCTAATTCCATTGTGCTTTGCATATTGTAGTGCGAATGAATCAGGTGGTTATCGCCGCGCATCATGCATCCTGTCGCTAAGGTGATCGTGCCCGTATTACGTAGTGTCTGTGACGTAATTCCAGCTGGACAGAAAATGCGCATAGTGCATTCCTCGCAACACGTAAATAACCAAGTCCCTTTGCTGTGTAGCTTTTTCCATTCATTTCTGCAACTTGATACCTCAGTGCGGCAATTTGATACTTCTCGATTGTTTATTATGTCTGCTTCGCACGTGCTTGTGGCTGTTTTGATACCATATATTGGTAGGTCGAAGTTGCATAACAGCAGCTGATTTGTGTTTACTTGTGTGCATGCTGACAGGTGTTGTTGATTCAGGGGTATCATCATATCCATTTTCAAGTTCACGGCTATGTATTTTGTTGTTGGGATTATGTTAATCATAGAGCTTCCCCTTATGTTGCGGATTGGGACGACTTCGGTTAGTTCATATTGTTCGTCTGTTACTAAAGGGATTTTTACTTCGAAAATAATGAAATCTTCGGTTAGTCTTCCTTGCACACTTGCTAGTTTATACATTTCCCGAATACAATTGAACTTGTTTTGGCAGGGTAGATCACTGGTGATACTTGGCAGAATGTGAAACTTGGTACTGAGATAGGCTTGGCTGAAATCGCCAAGTGGTTAACAATTAATTTGCTTACATTAAACATCACAAAAACAAAATACATTTGCTTCAGTGTCTGCCAACATACACAACCAGAGGAAGATTTTAATGTAACAATTCATACCTGCAATAACGGTAATAGCAATAGTTGTGGTTGCTCAACAATCAACAAAGTACCGCACATTAAGTACTTAGGTTTTATCGTGGATCAGAGACTATCATGGTACCCACACATTGAGCAGGTTGCCAATAGAGTACGGAAATTATGCTGGATGTTTAGGACTCTTAGATACGTCGTTCCTAAGACTGCCTGTAATCATTCAGGCCATCAAAAAGATTTCCTTAAGATGATTTATATAATAATAATATCTTTATTTCAGACATACGTCCATACATTTTTAACAAGTGAAAAGTTAGTAAGGTTGTTAGTAGAACACATAAAAATACAAATAATAGGGTGCTAGTCCAGTCAGTACCTTCCTATTGTATACCTGTCTGGGGTGGTGCAGCCAAAACAAAATTTCTAGCGCTGGAAAGGGCTCAACGCGCACTTATTAAGTGCATGTACTTTAAAAAAAGAGATATCCTACTGAAGACCTATTTCTACTTAGTAACTTGCTCTCAGTCAGGAAACTTTACATTACACAAATTATATTAAAAAAACATACGTCTCTTTCGTATGATGCTGGCATACTGAGAAAAAGAAGAAAAGAAATGATATTAAATATCCCCAGGACAAGGACTTTGCTTGCCAGTATGCAATTTAACAAACGATCTGCTGCGCTATATAACAAAATCAATAAATACATCTACATTTATCCCAAAAACTACTACGACAGTAAAAAAATAATAACGGAATGGATACAAACGCTTACCTACAATGATACCGAAACACTTCTGAAACCTTGACACATACACACCCTCACACTCATGTACTCTCAGTCACACCTACAGACAAAAACTCTCACTCATATATACTCTCACTCATATATACTCACACACATACTTACACCCACTCATACTCATATTTGATTTAAGTTAATGTTAATTAAGGTAGTTTAGTATAGTTTAGCATAAAAAAAAAAAATTCAAACTATTTATTTCAACATGCATACATCAAGATTTATTATTACATGAGGATAACGCTCAATCTCTTTGAGAAGATTATGTGCGCTATCGGATTTAGGTGTTACTCGCTCACAGTTATTTGTCCGTTCGTAGACCCACACGCAGGCCCTTCCCCCATTCCAAACTTTTCAGTGGTAAAATAGACTTTTAGGATGTTTTTCATTTGTCGAGATTTTTGGTTTTCTAACTTTTTGGCTATTTCCTTAGGCAAGTTGTTTAGAATGCTTGGAAGAGCATACGTCCAGACCCTTCTACCGTATTCATTGTTTACTTTTGGCAGTTTGTATAGAGGCAAGTACCATGGGTTACGAACAAAATTAGGTCTACTTATTTTTTGTAATTTAGGCAATAGCTAATTTCACTTTATCAAATACATTTATGACTTTACAATATTGGAACAATTTATCATAATCGGGTTTATATTTCAGTTTAATTTTATATGGTACCACTATCTTTAATAATCGTGTTTGTATATTATAGATCTTTTGGAGGTAGGTTTTGTAGGTTCTTCCGTAACTGGTTATACCATAGTTGATAACCGAAACGGCTAGTGCCATATACAACAATCTTAAGGTACCATAGGGCAATTTATGCTTCAGTATGCGCAATTTTGACATGATAGCTCTAAGCTTAGCGCAAACAAAGTCCACGTGTGGGCCCCAGTTAAATTTATGATCAATCTTAAGACCCAGATATACATGTTCCTTAACATTTTCAATCGACTTACAGTCACCGATATCCAAGCACCGGTGCATACATTGGTGTTCATGAGCCACCACTTTTGGTGTTCCTTGTGTTTTTAAGTACGGTGAGTGAATGTGCATGAGTTTGGTTTTTTGATAGTTGATTGTTAGACCAACGTCATGTGCCCATTTACATAACAGGTTAAACTCAGTTTGCATTAACTTCTCCGCGGTACTTAGATCCCTGTGAGCTATAATAAGACATGTGTCGTCAGCAAATTGGTAGACAGAGGCATGCTGGAACAAGTTGCACATATCGTTAACGTACAATAGGTACTCAGTCGGAGCGAGGATCGATCCTTGAGCCGTTCCATGATGGGTCGGAACTCTGTCGCTGTGCGCCCCCGCTATACTGACCACATTATACCTCTCTTTGTGATAGTCTTTGAACCACTCCAGCATTGGACCCTGTATACCATTCTGCTGCATTTTTGTGTAAAGTACCTCATAATTTAGCGTATCAAAAGCTTTGCTGAAATCTATCATAATTGTGATTACATGTTTTTTACTGTTAAGGTGATCGTTGACTTCATCTGTGAATTGTGATAAAAATTGCGTGGTACTTTTATTTTTCTGAAAACCAAATTGTTTTTCATGAATTGCTTGACAAAAAGTCGTTCACAACGTTCCCAAAATATTTTTCAATAATTTTATCAATGCAAGAAAGGATTGTTATTGGTCTATAATTGTTGGTATCCATATAACTAACTGCCTTTTTTGTGTATGGGTCTTATTATATTTTTAAGTGATTAGGATAAGCCGAATTTGATATACAACTATTAGCTAAGTGTGTTAGAACGGGTGTTATTTCTTTGGTTACGAGCTTAATATCTTTTGTTCTAATCTGATCGAAACCCGGGCTTTTTTTATCATTGAGATTTCTTATTATTTTATGCATAATTTTGTCATTCATCTTGCTAAGGCGAATAGAAACATTGGAGAATTTTGTGTACAACTTTGTGTCAATAAGTGGCTGATTACATACAGATAAAACTTTTTTTACATTTGTGTCAAAGTCAGAAGCAAACTTATTTGATATTAATTGAGGTTTTAATCTAAAAGATCTCAAGATGATATCGTCTATAGCCTTCACAATTCTGCCTGTAAGTCGGTTAATTATTTCCCACATTTTTTTATGATTATTAAAGTTATTACAAATGTCCTTTTTTACATGCTTATTTTTTGCTTTAGACAATAACCTATTTGTTTTATTTCTATATTTATTATAAATCTGTCTATTTTTCTTATTACTCAAATCTCTTTTCCATATATCTAAGAGTCATAAAATGTCCACGTTTTGTTTTTTGTATAACACATCTTGCTATGGAAGAGCGGATTCTCCTAACACAGGCACTCTCTGCCTAAAACGAGGATCCAATCAAAAATTTTGTTTATACCTAAACTTTTTTTTACCAATAAACCATACTATTTTTTTATATATAGAAACATTAAACTGTTGTATCCAACATGATATAGAAACATTAAACTGTTGTATCCAACATTATATACAAACATTAAACTGTTGTATCCAATATGATATAGAGACATTAAACTGTTGTATCCAACATGATATAGAAACATTAAACTGTTGTATCCAACATGAAATAGAAACATTAAACTGTTGTATGTCGACGAATGCCTTCACATTAGACGCATCATAGATAGCTGTGAGAGGTTTATTTATGTGACTGATTTGATTAGAGGAATAGATTAGAGAGAGCAATGTGCGTGCATACCTTAAGAATCCATGCTTCGTTAAAAAAGACTCTTCTGGAATGAAAGGAATATCTTTTTACAATGTCCGTAGGCTAAGATCTGTTTCTCACTGAGTAAAGTAGAGGTCGCGAGTCGATTTCCTCACTTCACTCAACACGGACGCCCCGGTCCCTACTGGGACGCACCCTACATCCTCACCTAGTTTGCTGCTCACCTCACCCGCAAACGGTTACGTTAACTGTATGATACTGACGCGCCTCCACATACGTCACCAAATCACCGCCACCTATCAACTGCAGCGTGGGCGGCGACTGACATCACTAATAAATCTACTAAAGTACACCGCGTAAGTGAAGTGAGTCGGGATGGCCCCAGTCAGAAGGCAGCGTGCCACTGTGCCGCGCTCTCTGTGTGCTGCTGTTAGATATGTCGGCAGATACTTACGAGTTGGCCGATTTAGGCGCAGATCGGAAATAAATCGCGCTCTCCTCACGCTGGCCGGGGCCTCGCTCCAGCGAGGCGACGTGGACGCCACACAAGGAAGTTTGGAGTTCAACTTATTTATGTTTAATTTTACGGCGATGGCCTACTGACACGGTTGTGCACGCAGTGTGTTACCGGCGAGGGGCGCCGTTTTAAAGCTTTCATTTTAAATAAACCATCACGCTTCATTTGCTGCAAAAGCTAAACAATTTGTGAAAAGTTACGAGCGCTTGGTATATCAAATTATGTGTACCTATTTAGAACATACACTGGACGGTAAAATAATAAATAATAAAAGTGTCACCGTGCGTCCGCAACACGAACACGGAGCGACGGAGCGATCGAGATCAGACGAACTGCGATACGATACGATACGATTATTGCTAAAACATTATTGAGAGCTCTGAATATCTGCAGCCGCTTCAAAGACACGTCGAGGAGATGCAGACGCGCGCAGTGACACCGGTGACGCGCCCGTCGGCAAACAATGCGATGGATCGCGCTTTAAACATAGCACTCTATTATAAACCGCGTTTTCTGATTAGAGGGATTGGCTGCGAAACTTGGCACAATGTAACATAGTACTGACACATAAACTCATTCAGAATCTCTGTGAACGTATCTAAGTAGGTAATTTAAAACATTTCAGGCAAACGTGTGTGAACTAGTTGTCTGCATGATTTTAGATTTGCTATAGGCTTTGCTCGTACTATAAACCCCGAGTGGCTATCTGGTAACACTGACGACGCGGGACTGTGCACATCACTACATAGTATAAAACAAAGTCGATTCCCTGTCTGTCTGTCCCTATATATGCTTAGATTTTTAAAACTACGCAACGGATTTTGATGCGGTTTTTTTTAATAGATAGAGTGATTCAAAAGAAAGGTTTATATGTATAATATATGCATAATATAGTAGAGTAACACTGATAATTTTAGAGGTTTCTAATGTGATGTCGTAAATAAACACATTTTTTTGCGCTTACATTGTAAACGCTGGCTGAACCCGTCGAGATAGATCAAAATAATGTACTACAGTATTGTACACCTTAAAAAGGTCTACAAAAAAGTCCGCGATGGTGTATGTCTATCTCTTAGGGATAACCCACAATAAGCATTTTTTATCCTATACTTTTTACGAGAAATAATGGCTCTAAAATTATCAGTGTTTCTCCATTGCACCCGTGCGAAGCCGGGGCGGGTTGCTAGTTATATTATACAATAATGACACATGATTTTGAGACGCGCTAGTATGAATTTAGAATAGAAGAAAAAACAGCGACAGTATAGCTAACAAGCGTATGTCACGAATTCAAGATATAAAACTATTTGTAAAATGAAGTCTATGAAACAGCTGACTTTTCTTTCGTGATTTCAGAGTTGGTCTTATAATGTAATTTGTTCATATTCATGGGTAGAACACCCTGTAAAAGTTTGGAGATGGTAAAAAAAATCATCCGGTATTATAAACAGGCGGTTTATTTACCTGGGACGGTCCTCATGCTCACTCACACGTAACTATGAACTGCGACGTACCCCATGCGGCCATGTGTCGACACACAACGTAACAAACCGTCAAAGGTACGATTACGACAATGTATCGGTGTTGCCATGTATCGCAGATTGATCTCGCTCGCTCGGAGCTTATACGATCTACAGGCTGACTGGAAACTTCATAAAAACTATTCACGAACTGGAATCATGAAACGTAACTAGACATAGGTACCTTATACCTTTAAACAACCAATGATTTTTTACTTTCCTATTTGTTCTTAGGCTAAATGTTCTAACTAAACAATGCCATGGCGTCTCCTCCCAGCGCACCGCCGCGGACGTCACGCGAAGTGCGACTTTGTGCTTCATGTCAATAGATGACACACTTGGGTATACAACAAGTTTCGTTTTCATTGTTTTCTGCAGTGCTATTCTCTAAAAGACAATTTCATGGCTGTAAGCTGCGACGAGCTCGTCGACGAGACAGCCTTGAGATCGACCGAGCGTGTAGCGCTGATTCAAACCGTATTCACTAACGTGGTTGTGGTCGTCGTCGAACCCAAGGCTGTAACCTCCCGTCGCTGTTTCATAGACGAACGTAGGGCTTGAAACAAATTCTATAAATTATAATCGATCAATCTCGACTGAGAGTTTTATGGGTTTAAAACATATATTAATGGTCTATCTTTAAGTATTTTAAGGAATACAGTAAAACTATAACCAATATAATAATTAAAAGGGTTTATTGCATATTTCTTATTACATTTTAAGGCTGAATGACGATTCCTTTGCTCTTTTCGAGCAACGCGACGATGAATAAAAAGTCAACACACACACAACATAACCAATGCCACGCTAACAAACAAAACCACTTGAGTTTCTAGTTTTTAAACTTTGGTTGGGTGCATACGATATTTATCTGATTATTTGTATCGAGTGTGCTTTAAACAGAGGTAGTTCTGTTACTAAGAGGATATACGTACCTACTGAAATGTGAGTATTACTTATGATATTTTCACTGCTGCATTACATGGATAATAATACTAACGTGTCGCAATAATATTCTATGATCCACGAGATATTAATAAAATTTAATTAAATTACTTATATGTATACTACATTGTAATATCTATTCCTTCAGAGAGAGAGTGATGTGATGCTGTTATACTTACATAATTGCCTTTGTATTTGTTTTACCCCAGTTTAGTAATTTCTTGCAATTTTTTTTATGTTTATAGCACCTCGTAGGCGTCGAACTTCATGCCGCCGTCTGATTCAACGCTCAGTACCTTCTCAAAGGCAATCACAAAGGGCGAGCCTGACTGAATGTGAAGAGGCATTTGCAAAATGAAAGACTCCTTATTGACAACCAGTTTTAAGGAAATAAGTGAGTCGTGGTCAAGGCAGACCCAGGCCCTGCAGGATTCATGTGCATCCATCAGACAAGGGAGTTGAATCCCCGAAACATGGATTTACTATAGAAGTTTAATAAAATATGTTTAGATATTAAGTTTATGATAGATGTTAAGAAATGTAAGTGTAAGAACTGTTTTTGTGAACTGTTTTTTTATGCCTGCAGGCTTATTTAATTTAATTTACATTTTTTTATTTGAGTAGAGTTCATTGTATTTGTTGGTATATTGGCATTTGCTATCTGACATATAGTAAATAATTTAATTTGATGTTCTGTTTCTCATAATGTTAATTACTTTGCATACCTACTAATGGTATAGAATCAAGTTTTTCTAACTGAACAGACAGCTGTGCTGCTGGGGTTTGTTGCGCCACTTCTTCCCACCTAAAGTACTAAGTAGTGGTGAAGGGTGGGCGTTTTGGGGGACTGTTTTATGTAATTTTGACATTTGAAAAGTGCTGATTCTGAGCCTAATTTGTATAAATTTATTGATTGTTTTTAATGGTAAATAAAAAAGGAAAACATTATTCTGCAGATATCTATTTAATTTCTCATGCCCCATACACATTTAAAAAATAGTAAAAATCGAGACAAAGGTATAAATATGGACATAAAGGCTAATAATAATTTTTGATATTACACCAATCATGTACACATTAAACACTACACTTTAAACACACACCTTAAAAATATAACATATCTAATTGTAATTGTTTATCTAAAGCTAAAACTGGAAACATTCACAAATTATAATTCCATTAAAAATTTAAATACCTATTTAGTGTATCTAATCAATAATGGTGAGTATATTCTATCTAAACATGTTTTCCACATCTGGAAAGAAAGGAAAGCAAATTATCATTTTAGACTAAATCTCGCCTACTTATCTGCCCACTCACTAGGTCATCATGTGTTGGAGCCTGACGTGTCAGGATTCCAAGTAACGTAGAATCTTCATCTAAGTCACATTGGTCGAATATAGGAGCTGGTAGCCTAGCTCGAGTACAAATGTTGTGTGAAACACACTCAAACTATCACAATTTTTCCCACTGGCCCAGTTGACTTGACCACTTGTCGATCATTATGGTTTTGCGGAAATCTAATATACTTCCTAATGAATATTCTTATTATTCAGAGCTTCAACAACTTCGTGGATTACTCTAGAGGCAGAAGTCTGAGATATGTGTGTCTACATTCTTGCCAATGATTATTTGGTAACTTCCACTAGCCAAAAATGATAGTGTGCATAATATCTGAGACAACAGGAATTCAATGCACTTTTGTTGGTGTTTGGTAAGGTACCCATCATATTTCAAGAAACCTAGCTGTAAACAAACCTTCAGCCTCTTAGTTAAACCACTGGAACGAACTGGCGTACGCATATATGGAGTTAAGTCATTTTTTAATATAATAATTAAATCCTCAGAAAGCCTGTAAATATGAATAGTCACGGGATATTGTTTTAAACTTTCTTATTTGTTTCGCCTGTCGAGCTTTCTTCAAATCATCACTTTTCTTAGCTTCTTCTAATAAATGTAGCTTTATAATCATCCGAGCAGCTATTTTTTCAAATAAGTATTAAAAGAATCAAAATATTTAAATCTAATTTAGGTACAGTTTACTATTTTTGTCAAGACTACGCACGAATATTTAGAGCTTTTGGATTTGACAGTTAGAAGCGAGGCTGTGGGCGAGGCTGTAAGAGAGTTCGTCGCTGTTTTTGTTTAAGGAATACCAAAATGTATGAAGAACTGTCAATTTGCCCTCCGGTGGCTGTGCCGTTGGGTAGTTTAACTCACGGCCGTCACAGCCTTGAGCGCTAGTGTAGCTGTACGCAGCTTAGTGAATACTAAATTAAGTTTCACGGCTGCGACAGCGCTGCACGCAAGGCTGTGTTCTTACAGAATAGCATAGCTGGACAAATCCTTAGCTCGTGGGCGACGACATCCACTAAAGTGGTTATAATATAGTCTTTGACTAAAGCCTATGCCCGATAATATCACTCGCGTGTCTTTGAACTACTACTACTTAGGTTTGTTGTTACAATGTTGCGAGCACTTACTGTTTGATCGGCTGCCGGCAGGCGACGGCCGCGGCTGTGCAGCGTCAGTCTGTCGCACACGGCTCGCTGCAACAACAGACACAGTTCATCACGATCAGAGCGCCACCACGCCACCACACCACCACGCCGCACACACGCGCGGTGTGACAGATACACACACGTACCACACATTAGTCGCCGGATGACGACTATGGCGACACACGGGTTTTAAACAAATCATTTCATCATATTTTTTGTTTTCCTGTTTAATTGCGATAACACATAAATCAAATTGCGCTTGTAAACGAATGAAGTCACACGCAGATGTAACATTTAGCGTGTCAGTGCTAGCTTGCATTCAATTATACCACGGGACAGACAGTTGCAGAAGGTGTTCTCGTTAGGTTTATGCTTACCAAGCAGTAGAAAAAAGGTCAGACGACTGTTCTTCTCACGCATTGCTTTATTGAAAGAATTTATAGCAATAATATACATATGCTCGATAGTTCAATTGCATTCCTCAATAGGTACTTCGGTGGTAACTTAAATAAAATGATATGTGATCATTGTGGACCGCCGGCCGCGGCAAAATAGTAGGAGCGAGGAAGTTTAGCTTAGCATAATTGTGTGTGCTAAACTTTTTGTTCCACGAGTATAATAATAATAATGTGCGTGGTGGTACTTAGTTTGATTTAATAAAGCACTTCAGGCAGTAAGAAACGAGAGTTGATTTCGTGGTAAGCTAGTGGTTCTTCTGCAGCTGGTTGCTGGCTGACAGCGGTGGCGCGGCCTGTCGGCGCCTCGGTGGCTCTTCACCTGCACCTTTCGTGGTAAGCTAGTGGTTCTTCTGCAGCTGGTTGCTGGCTGACAGCGGTGGCGCGGCCTGTCGGCGCCTCGGTGGCTCTTCACCTGCACCTTTCGTGGTAAGCTAGTGGTTCTTCTGCAGCTGGTTGCCGGCTGACAGCGGTGGCGCGGCCTGTCGGCGCCTCGGTGGCTCTTCACCTGCACCTTTCGTGGTAAGCTAGTGGTTCTTCTGCAGCTGGTTGCTGGCTGACAGCGGTGGCGCGGCCTGTCGGCGCCTCGGTGGCTCTTCACCTGCACCCCTGACCCTGCGCTGACGCAAGCCGATCACTAATGCTTGCTAGTCACCACATGTCAGTCTGCCTGCATGCTCGCTTGCTCGTTGCAGCAGGAATCCGTACTGAGAACACACGTGACACCGTGTTGACACACATTAGCGATCGTCAAGTCAGATTTTGGAACTAATCATGTTATAAATCTGTTCTTACTTTCGGATTGAGCTTAGTTTTATTTATCTGAAGGCAGAGAATAACAAGCAGTAGGCGTGCGTGTTTATACGCATGAATAAAACAAAGTTAAAGGAAGCGCCGCGCGGAGGAGGATCCTTGTTAAACTCCCTCACCAACCGACGGCTTATCACTGAAAATATAACAAAATGTGCGGACGTTGCCACTAAACTAAATCACAAGTATTAGGTGAATCAAAATATAAACAGGACTTTTTTTATTACTGGTCGCTGAGTGAAGTGACGCGCTTGGTGCTTTTGTATGTGTTAGGGGGGATCATCTAGGGGTATACTGCTCCGGCTCACGTTAGTTTATTGCGCGCCAGTAGCATCATGTATGAGCAGGAGGTATATAAGTCTGTTGAGCAACGACTTATCATAATTTTTTTAACACGGGAGGTCATAAAACCTTCCGAAATTTTGCATCCATTGGCTCTACAGTTCGATAAGAATACGCTTTCAAGAACTCAAGTGTAGGAATGGCACAAAAAAAATTCAAGTGTAGGACGCCGTTTTCACACTGACCAGATAGTGGAATCATTTGTGTGCAATTGGCTAAAGGCACGACCGACTACATTCTTCGATACTGGCATCAAGAAACATCCCTTGCGCTGGGAAAAAGGTGTTAATAGAAGGGGAGATTGTGTAGAAAAATAAAATATATTCCTTTTTTTTACGAGTATAATAAATACGTGCGTATTTTTTTTACTTAAGTCCAGTTTATATTTGATCCACCCACGTAAAAACGCTGAGCGACGCGAGCGATGTCAGCGGTGCGAGCGATACGAGCGGTGTAAGCCAGCGTGCGCCAAACGAACCTGTATTTTTATCGTAAATTCTCGTTTACTGGCTGGCTGACGGTTTCATTTCTCCAAACTATTGTTTTCTCTATAAAATGGGGAATATATCTCGTCCCCCATAAACTGTGTGTTCTGTGTGCGGCCGTGAGTGCTAACCGAGTCAGCAGAGATTGTACAGTACCTCCTCTGTAAAATCGAACAACACCGCCTTTTAAGCGGGCTGTGTGAAGATACACCCAACAAACAAAGCTATTATGTCAAAAAGGATAGCATATCATGATATCAGCTTTCAGTAATAACTTCTGGCCAAGTAACCCACACACGTCGGTGGCCTGTACAGGCCCGTGTTCAACTTGGATAGCGCACCGCCATAGGCGCCATAGAGCCTATTGGCGTAAGCTCGCCAACAGGCAACAACATTAAGTATCGCATCACCTAGCAACTTGATGCTGAACACTACCATCAGGAGGACTCAACTGTCACGCAACGGACATGCCGTCCGCGGTAGAAGCGGCTAAACTTGCTAGTTTCAGTGAATGAAACAAACAGCCGCTAGTGAAGTAGTGCGGCAGGAGGGATTCAAGGTCAAGTGTACGAGTGTTTACGTTATATTGGCATGTTGTGACAAGTGGACACGTTCCGGACAGCTGCGGCGCGTCTGTAGCGCGGTGGCTGCGGCTGCCCGCCATCTATCATTGTACATCATCGGTACGCGCCGACTGACGGCCTGACACGCACCTCGCGTGACGTCACGTGCGCTGTTACTATGTAACCGCGCACAATTATTGTGTCAATTGTACCAATAATTGTACACACTGAAAGACGAACGTAACGAATGTATGTACTAAATGTGTTAATTTTCAGCTTACGAGTATTTATAGGTATTAGTATAACTGGTTAGACAATTAATGTTTGAATTCTATAGTGAGTAGATCATCTGCAATCAATATTCGTGAATCGAATCCGACATTCGAATCAGACAGTCTAGTCTGAGTTTAGAATATCTCTTCTGACTATTAAACTTGTAAAAGCAAGTCCTCTCAGCGAGATATTTGCTGACTTGCTGACACTTCTAACAAACTCAATTCCAACTTCATTTTAAAGTGGTCTGCCATACTGCCACTTATCCGTCGCGCTCACAACTCTCCGATCAGCGACAATCTAGTCGGCACCGCGTCGCGCGTCGTTCAGATAAACTCATTTTGAATCCCGCCAGAACAAGAACATCGCTCGCTGAACGTTTACAGATAATGCAAGTTCACATCACATAGAACAATCAAACACAGTCTCGTGAACTATTTTCAGAACGATAAAACGATCCGACGCGACGCGTGGAAACATCGCCAGACGGTTAATGAAATTTTTGCAGGCGCTTGCTTACTGGTGATACAAGTAGTGACGTCACACAAACATCAGCATGCAAGAAGCGAGCCAGGCTCAGCCTACCTCATCAACGATATGTTACTACTAGTCGTCGGTGACATTAAACTACATATTAACTTAACATTCGAAGCTCGTGGTCTGTCTGCTAAATAATTGCTATTAAAGAAGGCGTGTACACTGATTTAAAGTACGAAATATTTGATCTATAAGTATTATTTTAAATGGAAAGTTACTAAGATTCCATGTCAAAGCAAATAAATTGTTGGCATCGAGAGTAATAAGAAGTTATCATATTTCTTCTAATGAATAATGCATTACGCTTTATGATACGGTTCTTAAAATAGTCTGTTTGCTTCCATATTCATGCATTGAGAAACATAAGAGTATAATGTAAAAAATGTTGTCCACGGCGGCTCAGTGATGTTAACAGAAATAATTGATGACTCAACAATGCCACTCAGCCCGCAACAATGAGCTTACTGCGTGGAATGTGGGAAACATATGTATCTGTGCACTAGGTACTACTTTTCACATAACAACATAGCAGAGCGGTGTGTCCAGCGGGCACTGGGCGAGGCTGCCCCGGGGGAGTCCCCGGGACTGTAATCGTAATCGTTGTGCCAACTTAACGGGGATCGTTCAATATTAGTTCAGCAGGCGTAGAGCGCTAATTTGTAATATTAACAAAACATCGAGGCACATATTTACTGAAGCTGAAGATTGAAATAATGATATGGACTTATAACAAGGTTGTGTAATTCAATTTATTTGAGATGTAATCTTACCTTTAATAGTTGAATTGCATGTTCATAATTTGTATTATTAGGGAGTAGAGATTATTCGTAAACTATGGGCTGGGTACATGTTTATGCAACGAAATGAACAATGAAGTGCAAATGTGTAGCGCAGCAATATCGTGACAGAGGTCAGTGTGGCTCAGTGTGCTCCACAGCGAGCACTTGGCTCAGAGATCACAGGTATAACATGCGACACATAACAGTTTCAACATGTCATAAACGAAGACTGCACACAACTCCTGCAATCACACGACGTCACACGAGACGAACTCCTCAACGACCCAACAGCTGAGTATGATAGTCATAGTACCATACATTGCAATGTACGTAGTGTCTGGCACGCTCAGTTAATATCGTAGTGTACAACACATAGAGGTCGGCGCCTGAAACACTTGCGCAGTAAGCTCGACACTCACATCTCAGACATAATTGCTCCTCTGTCGTCGCCAGAAGCAACCAGTTCATATGGTGTGTAGCACAAATATCAATAAAGCGATCATTTGCAGCCCACGCCTTGCACTACAGTGTAAGTAAGCTCTGCTCAAAGATATTGCACCCCCGACTACGTCACCGCCGGTCCTTTGTGGTGCACTGATGTGCATGTAGCGCCGGGAATTCTCCAGAAAACTGTGTACTGAACAGAAGACGTCGGAGGCACACCGTGTACCGCCCCGCACCCACTCGTACGTCAGGGAGTAGTGCTCTGTACGTGACGCTACATATCGAGTGAAAAGTATATACAGTGGGCCACACGTCATTGGCTCCACATTGCTCACAGCTCAAGAGCTGGCCTAACGTGGTACGAAGCTTCAATAGAATAAGGGGACAGCTTATATTGGTTTTATAATGTTAAGGCCAGGTTACCCGGGCATGTAGGCCTTTGAAACGCTACCTCTGCCTGCCCCTAAATGCGCCGCCGACTATTCCGCGGAAAATCCATTCCACGTTGTAAAATATGTATTTGCAGATCAAATGAATTCGTTTTTCTGGGGTTCGATTTTTTTTGCTTAGGTTTACCTACATTATATGGTGCCTACGGTGCAGTGAACTAAAATGATCGCTTAAAATGTCCTGAGTACACGCGCTGACATGTCAAGCTTTAGCTTTAGCTGACTTCGCATTCAATAGGGTTTTCGTATTATGAGAATTCAGTTTATACTGGAAATGTTTAGCTTGATAAGTCGTCATGCGTTTTTACATTATCAGATAATGATACCAAACCGATACTGAAATGTTGGCAGCTGCACCCACACTTATTATTATCGGCCCGATGATATTGGTGAATATCGATGACCTTTGCGACGCACCAAACGACCCACAGCTATAAGCAGCATTGCCAGGCGTCCCGATTTTGGTGGGACGCGGACGTCCCGATTTTGAGCCCATATTTAAATGTCCCGCGCGGAACAGGCTCAATCCCGCTTTTCGGTAATTAAGTACTCGGCGATACGGCGGCGTCCATGAGGGCCTACTACTTTTGCAAACAATTCCTACTTTTGTAGCTTAACGAATATTTGACAGCCGATGATGATATACCGCAGTAATTTCTGCGGCTCTATATTTTATGCACAGTGAATATACTATTATACTGTAAATTTCCGTGTCCCGCGCATTTCTCAAAATTATCTTGAACACTTATTTTTTATCTCATTGTTTACGTTTTAATCAGGAAGTTGGTAATTTATTCAGAATTTTCGTAAATTTTCTATTTCGAAGAGGTTCTTCAATTTGACGTGTACAATTTGGGGGGGGGAGGGGGGGGGGACGGATACAAGCTTTTATTTTACTTGCACTATTCTTATGTATGTAAGTATGTTTGTAAGTTGTCCGTAAAAAGTTGCAAACCATTTTTCGACCATTTGTTGGTATCCGATTGAGCTGTTTGCTTATACCTTTAGGTCTGTAAAATACAATGTGCAATACTCAATATTGTAATAATTTCAATATGGCCGCCGCTCCAAGGTGGTGGATTACATATTTTTTCTCAACCCCTTAATATGGGTATAAAATGAAAGGACTTGAAGAGTAGAAAACGATAAACTTAGTAACATTACACTAAATCTAATATGGCCGCCGCTCCAAGATGGTGGATTACATTTTTTTTTCAACCCCCGTTAATATGGGCATCGAATGAAAGGGCTTGAAGAGTAGGAAACGATGATGTTATAAAAACTTGACATTTCCAATGTACCAAATTAAGTGACATTTTAAAATGTCACTTAATTTGTTTATTTGTCTTTTTGGTCACAGTTCTAACCTAACCTAACTCATTTGTTTGTTTGTCTGTTTGGTCACAGTTCTAACCTAACCTAACTCATTAGTTTGTTTGTCAGTTTGGTCACAGTTCTAACCTAACCTAACTCATTTGTTTGTTTGTCTGTTTGGTCGCAGTTCTAACCTAACCTAACTCATTTGGTCGAGCTGGCCTGGCTTACTTACTGCGACCGATTCGGCTCGCGCGTGATTGATCACAGTTCCAACCTAACCTATGAACCGCCGAACTATTTATCTGATTGCCCATTCCAACATTTTTACTGCCCATTCATTTATTACACTACTCGAGTATTTTTGTACTGACATTATAGAATTTAACCAACCAATTTTCTTTTTATTACTATTCCTGTTTTAATTTAACAACTGCCGAAAACTAAAATGACTGCTCATTATTTTTTAACAACTGATCTCAATTTCTTCCCTAATGATTAAATAACAGTTGTTAAAATGACTACCCATTTAAACTTAGATACATTTTTTCGTCACATTTTCAACCTATTATATGTATACTTAAATGGCCTAAGCATCAGCCAGCCAGTTCATTAAATGTTTTATTACCGTGTATTTATTTATTTATTCATGTAACAATTTCACATTGTGTTTGAAATATATAGTAGGTACATTCATTAATTAATTACAGCTACAAATAATATATTATGAGTCGAAATATTCAATAACACAAAAAATAAAATTAAAATAAAACAATCGACATATGATAAAAAGTATTACGTCAAAAAATTGGAAATAGTCATTATAATTATGAATTATTGCAAATATTAGGTCATCCCACTTCCAGTGTCATATTTTTTATTTCCAATATTTATGTATTGCGCAATGGTATGCAATAGTTAATACATGTGTTGTCTTGTACAATCATGTTAGTTTAATTTGGTGTGTTGTATTGTCAAGACGTGCATTGATTTAAAATGGAAGATTTAAAAAAATCTATTAGTGTAGTGGAGCAACGTATATTTCTAAAGTTTTGTGCTTTACTCAACTACTCTGGAGGAGTTGCGCACGGCTTACTGGTAAAGTGTGTTGGTCGTAACGCCTTAAATAAAAGAACCGTACAGCGATGGCTTGAAATGTACAAACAAGGAAGAACCACAGCTGAAGATGAGCCGCGAGCACCTCGATCATTATCATCGACTAGATTAGAAGCAAGGGACAAAATCAAGGAAGCACTTCGTCAGTCACGTAGGGTCAGTGTCAGTGATCTCTCCACTCAACTTAACATTCCACATTCCACTATACATAGAGTACTCACGGAGGATTTATGTCTGGTCAATAAAAGTGCAGTGTGGGTGCCCCACACTCTGAACACGGATCAGAAGGAGTTTCGTTATGAAACTGCGCGTAGCCATTTATTGTGGTATCGCCGTAAGAAAAATATACTTAATAGATTCATATGCGTTGATGAAACTTGGGTCGAATTTTATACTCCTCGTCAAAGACATCAGTCACGATGTTGAGTGGAACCGGGCACTTCAGCTGAACATTTACCACGTGCAGAGCTACATGAACGAAAAATACTACTAATAGTAGCTATGGATGTCAGAGGCATTGCTTTTTGGAGAACTTATGATGAAAATACAACTATGACTGGAGAGCGATATAAGTCATTTTTAGAAGAAAATATTCCTATTTTGGCAGACAAACATCATATAACGAGTCCTATAATTCTACATGATAACGCCAGACCGCACAAATCAAAAACAGTTCAGAATTTAATTGAAGATAACGGATGGATTGAAATTATTCAGCCGCCATATTCCCCGGATATGAATCCTTGTGATTTCAATTGTTTTGGCCATGTAAAGAGGAAATTTTCGGGTACTCGATACAATAGCAAAAAGGAGTTAGATACTTATTAAACGAAAGAGCATTATTGATGAATTAAATGAAAGTGGTACTTTAAATGGTGTTCAAGATTTGCCAGCAGTCTGGGAGCGAGTGATTAATAGTGGTGGAGATTATTGATTAGTGTCACAAGGTTATATAGTATAGTAGTCAGTTTTTGTAAAATAATAATAATAAAAAAATGTGACACTGGAAGTGGGATGACCTAATAATATTCTCCTAGCACAGGTATTTCTCATACTTAAAAGGAGACCCCTATGTAAGATATATTGTAGAAGTAGCATAGTTACTGAAGTGTTGCATACACGTTAGTACTAATAGCACTTTTGTTTGAAACAGCATTTTTTTTTTGTTGTAATTTTCATTGTTATCGGCACACTGAAAGTGGTTTATATTATTAGTACCTATACAATCGACAACCAGACACATTGTATTTATGTAGGATATGATAGTAGCGAAGACAGTTTGATGGAGAGTTAATATGGATGAATTTGATTAAAAAGTCTTAGAAAAATATGTTTTATTAAAACTTAATTCTTCATAAAACGACGATAAAAAATAATATACGACTCGCACTTGACTATAATTGTATCGATAATTATTTGTAATGTTGGTTTTAATAATGACATAGTAAAAAAATAAAAGAATTAAGAAGTAAAAACAAGAAAAGAAATAAGTCAACCATAAAATATATGGATGTGGAATTGATTCAAGCCGATCTGGACCGTATCTATGAATGGTGCTGTGCTAACAGAATGACGCTAAACGCTTCAAAATGTCAGCACATTCGTTTCACAAGGAAGAGAAAGGTGCTTGCATCAAGTTACCACATCAATACTGTGAGGATTGCTATAGTTGAACAACTTCGCGACCTGGGTGTGATACTTGATTCAAGGTTAAGTTTTGTTCCGCATTGTGATGACATTGTCCAAAGAGCTGCTAAAATGTTGGGTTTCATCAGACGTAACACTAAAGACTTTAGACATACAGCCTCCAGGATTTTGCTTTATAATGCTCTGGTACGTAGCGTACTTGAGTTCGGGAGTGTCATATGGAATCCGCATTATATGGTTCATTCTAATCGTATCGAGTCAATTCAACGATCCTTTACGCGGCAACTTGCGTTTCTTGCCACTGGCTTCAGTGCCAGATGCTCGTATGACGAACGACTGCGTTTCTTCCATATGTCAAGCTTACAGCTACGCCGACGCATGATAGACTTGCTATGCTTGCGGAGTATTATTGACGGTTCTTTTAAATCTGATGGACTTCTCGAGCGCATTGAGATTAACGTGCCTAAACTTAGTGCTCGGAGGAAATGCACGTCCTTTTTCAATGTCCCTCGTTATAAAACCAACTTAGGCAGGAACGCTCCGATGGCTAGGCTAACGTCCACGTACAACAATTTTTGCAATATCTACGATTTGGATATCTTCCACGACCATCACACGCGTTTCAGATCTAAGATCATAAATGAGGGGAAGACTGAAGTCAACATAACATATCAAACAATGTAATGTAATACTAATACAAATACAAACAAATAGTGTAAGATGATATAATTGGTCAATTGAACATTGACTAATTGTGTTATCTTACATTATTTCAATGTTTCAATGTTGAGTCGATGAGGGTATTCTCTAAACTACCGAGATTTTAGCTAGAGTTGTTGTTCTTTTGTTTTTTTTATTATTGTTGTTGTTTTTTTTTTTTAGTAACGTGAATGTTGTGTTTTTTCTTCTCTTTTGTTGTGAATGCTGTGCACGTCTGTAATTGACGTAAACACTAGTCTATGTCTCTGTTCTCTCTTGTTTGTAAATGTTTGTGTTTGTGTTGTTGATGTGCCTTAATAAATAAATAAATAAATAAATAAAATATAGATAAATGCTGTCGCGGACTTTTTTTTTGAACTTTTAAGGGGGAACAATTCCGTCGTACATGATTTTTGCGTAACTTTAACCATTTACGCAGCGCACGCAACGGAAGCTCTCAACAAGAATAATTTTTCCCGCTTTTGCAACATTTTTCATTGATGCTCCGCTCTTATTGGTTGTAACGTGATGTTATATAGCTTATAGCCTTCCTCGATGAATGAACTATTCAACACAAAAACAATTTTTCAAATCGATCGAGTAATTCATGAGATTAGCGCGTTCAACCAAACAAGCAAACAAACAAACTCTTCAGCTTTATAATATTAGTATATATTTTGCACTTCAGCGTGGCAATGCTGCCAGTCTTCTGGGCACTTTTCCGGATGACAGCTATGCGGACGAGTACTTCGACGCCTGTCCTTTGTATTTGTATAGTAAGTTATTTAGTTACTCATTTAATTTAGTATCTAGTGTAAATAGTTAGTTACAAATTAAATATATACTCATTTTATGAACTAAAACTATGAATATAATTACGACATATTTTTGCGGAGCTGACGTAATTTTATATCTAATGTGTTGTTTTTCATTTTTTGGAACAACGGCAGGGATAGCGTATTTTTTTAAATTTTGAAACAGGTCCACCATCAACGACGTCCCGCAGGACTCTGAGCGCGAGCTAATCTAGCACGATTTACTATTATTGTTTGTAAAAAAAATCGATTAAACAAAAAAATTCAATCGTTAAATTCCCTCTTAAATAGGATTACCTCATGGTACAGACGCCAGCACATCACGGTAAACTCTATACATATCTATAACTACAACGCGCCATATAGTGTTAGAAAGAAAGTATCCTGTGCATGATTGGTGGAGTTTTCAACGTTTCTAAAATTGACCAATGGTTGCACAGACAGAATTGAGAGCCAATGAGCGCCGCCGCGCATCCGCCACCGCTTCCGAGTTTATCCGATCCTTCACGAACTTAAACGAATACGTCAGTTGCGACACAGCCACGCGTCAGTCAGTTGGACCAGTTGGACTTTGGAGTCGTAGTACTGTGTTTTCGAGAAATTTAAAGTTCGGTAACAATAGAAAAAGTAATTGTGTCTCATTAGTTACTGTTGTTGTGTTTTAATTTATAATACGTGCGGATCTTATAATATTACGGCGCCTTAGTTGGCGCAAATTCAAAGGCAGCGCTTCGATTGATATCGAGATGACAGATATAACCGGTGAGTAGTATTTTTGTAAATACAATTTTTAAATTAAAAAAAACAAAGGCTAGTAAGTGTTGAAAAAATGTGTCAATGGTGTTTTTATATAGAATTTTCGAATTAAGCTAACAGAAGGCATAGTAAGTATCGTAAGTGAAAGTTTAAATTCAGGGTTATACTTAAGTAAACAGAATTCGATGAATTATTGTTTTTGATTCCATTTTGTCATGAAACATTCTAAACAAAAGTTAATTAATCCAGTAGGTAATGATTGGATTTTAAAGTAAATGATGTGGGAGTCAATACGGACTATTACTGTTTTATTAAGATTTGAATATCTAATTAAAGTGTTTTGTATTGTTCTAATTAGTTTAATTTATTATTAGTTTTCGTATTCGTATTAATCTGATATATTAACGTAGAATATTTGAGAATTTTAATGTTCAAGAATAATCTACACTAATATTATAAAGAGGACAGATTTGATTGTTTGTTTGTATTGAATAGGCTCCGAAACTACTGGAACGATTTAAAAATTTGTTTTACTATTAGAAGCCGAAATTATCCCTGATACTGAACATAGGCTTCTTTTTATTGCTGGAAAATGCTTCATTCTTATGGGAAAACGGGTAATAGGACAACGGATAGTGTGAATTATCCTTCCATACTTATCTTTTTCACATAAATTCTAAACGACTGAACCGATTGGGTTCAAATTTTATATGGGTATGTATTTCGATGGTTTCCTGGATTATTTTAAAAATACAATTGGATCCGGAAGGTGACGCTGCTGTGGTATGTCAACTACTAAAGGGCTTGACCGATTGGGTTGAAATTTTGTATGTGTATTTCCATGGTTTCACAGACAGGAATGTATTAAGCTTACCTAATCTGTCTTTCTATACATATATAAATAAACCAATTACAGTAGCTATGTTATTACAGGGCCGTAGCTAGACTTGAATTTAAGGTAGGGCAACTGGTGTTACAGGTAGGGCGGAAGTAAAAATGATACTTGATCTGTTCTAGTTTGCACCGCACCAAACTTGTAATAGCAGTTCGATCACGGTGGTGGCAGAAGTAACTGGTGCTTATAGCACAGGAGTCCTCCTAGTTTAAACCCAGTTGCATTTTGTCTTGTATCTTGCCATAGAACTACAATAGCTTAATTTAATAAGGTTCAAAACTTGTAATAGGTTTAAGTCTAGAACAAATAAATATTGTATATTGTTTAGTCAATCGATTTTTGGCTTTCTTAACTTTTGTTACTTAATACTTAATTGTCGGCGATGCTATACAGGCTGACTTTAAAATTTAAGGTAAGGACCAACATAGTCCTTAGGATTTTAGAGGCTAAGTGATTCCCGTTCCATAGACTGTAATACGAACAAATCTTGCACACATATTTCAAATGCCATCTATGAGCAGAATAAAGAATTTATGTATATTATGATTGTAAAATGCCGTGGTTAATTTGGAATAATTTAGATGTCATTATAAGCTAGTATTTTTTTCCGTCATAACTTAGTTCATGGTGTTTTCTTAAGGTAGGGCATTAGTGTTTGAAGGTAGGGCATTGCCCCACAATGCAGGCTACGGCCCTGCATTATTAGCAACATATTTTTAACACATTGAACGCTGTGGTGGTCACCGGTGACCACCACTGACCACCACTGAACTTTCCATATGGGCTGACGCTGATTCGCGATTTCGGCAAATTTTACACGTTATATTTTATTGGCTCATACGGTTCAAAATAGTCAAAAACCCCACTCCAAATAATTATTTCTTATTACTTATCAAAGAATTAACTAAAATAATTGCTGTCGCTCACCGGTGACCACCACATGGCGTTCAATGTGTTAAACGCCGGGAATTCCGAATTCTACGCAATCGAAGTTGCGGGCGGATGCTAGTTGTAAATAATTACGTAACTTGAAAACGAGTTTTTTTTTGTTTATAGGAATATTTGCGAGATTTTAGTCAAATGACAGGATTATGTTCAAAACTGAGATTCCCGTTTGAATTATGTAAATCGGTCCACGGCTTTAAGAAATAGAAAGAATCTTCTTATTAGTATTGAAATTGACAAAATTTTCTTTGTTTTAGGGTCTCAGGGGCACGGATACCTGCTGGAACATGGTGGCCGGCATGAAGGACAGACTGGACACTGTTTTAGACGCGCAAGGTGGTCCGACCAAATATTAAATATATTTACATATATATTATGAATCTATTGTTAAGTATACAACGTGGCGCTACAATAGTGACATTAATTTAACACACGGGTAGGGCTAGTGCCCATTAATTATATCAATTATGATAGGTTAAAATAATTCGTAAATTGGAAAAAAAATGTTTTCAAAGTAACTAAACTTGGGATTATCAAACACTCATTCATGAAGTTATTGTTCTATGCCAGCTAGTAAACTTTAACAGATTAATCATTTTCATGCATACTTTAGCCAGGCTCCGAACATTGGATGATGACGTGCCAGGCGCGTCACGGGCCTATACATCAAGGATGACGCACCCTGGACCCCTGTGATGTTTTATGCGTATTTCGCCGTGAGAAAAAGTTTTCTGTGTGCTTCGATTCGCATTCGTTGGTATTCTACGCAAATATGGCATCACAAGGTAGGATTTACTCATTTTAGTAAAAATGTTTGGGGGTCGTCAACATTTTTGTAAATTTACTTGTATTAGGTAATTTGTTTGTATTAATAAATATATTATTTGATGATGGATGGAGAGGGAGAGGAAGGCCAAAGAAAAGATGGATGGATGGTGTGAAGAATGACATAAAAGACAAAGGAGTAAATGATGCCATAACGTCTAACAGGGAAGAATGGAAAAAGACGTGTTGCGCCGACCCCAAATAAAATGGGACAAGGGCAGGAAGATGATGATGAATAAACGTATTATTTGTAAATAATAAGCAAGGAGACGAATTTTTTTCTGAACGCAGTCAGGCATTATTACCAGAATAAGAATATCAGGAAGATAAGAATAAAGATTTTTTTTTTTTTCGAATGGAGTCAATCGATTTTACATATTTCAAAGAAGCGTAAATTCGTGAGACCTTGTAATAGTCGAGATAAAAATTATAATTCAGACACTAGCACTGAAGAAATTATGGGTGCTGAAGAAGAGGAATGTGAGAAAAAGAAAAGAGAGTTAACCCTTAAATGCATAATGTTGCCATATGGCAACAAAGTACGTTATTTATTTTTTTTAAGAATGTGATAGCTGTGAGTTTCTAAACGCACCTCTTTTTGTCAAAACAATATATATACACTCTATGAATATTAATATTATTGTATAATTATTATATATTTATTATCTAAATTCTATAGATAAATACCTATACAATAGCATTTTTTGCAATACCATAAAATAAATCATGCATTTAAGGGTTAAAAGTAAGAATATCTAAGGATGAACCTAAGTCAGACCCTGGTTGTTGTGCCGCAAAAAAATATTTTAAAACATCATCTGCCTATCCTTTTCCCAAAACAAAGCATTTTTCTCAAAAGATTTAAAAACGGAACTGATACACTATACGAACTGCCAGTTAAATTTTACTGAAACTGATTTATTATTGTGTTTTTATTTTTTATTACTGTGATTTTATATTACTATCACGTCTATTTTTGAAAATAGTATAATACGAGTAAAAGAGAGTACGCTTACAAATGTAGCATACTAGTGGTGAAAATATTAACCCTTATCCACCTACCATCGCGGTCCCGGAGACCGCAACGTATTTTTTTTTTTGCATTCAAATATTTCGATGTGTAAGGGCCCTTTACGGCAAGATCCCGTTTTTTGCAGGTACGGTTTTTTTACAGGATCCCGTTTAATAGTCTACGTGTTTAAATATATATATTCACACAAGCATCCTGTTTATAGTATCCGGAAAACAAGATGTTTGTGTGAATATGTATATTTAAACACGTACACTACTAAGTGCAAAGGACTGCACGTCTATAATTATAGGGTGACTGGTAATTAATGGCCGATACTTAAACTTAAACACATGATTGTACTCATCATTACACACAACTTTTACTATCGGACCAAATCCGAAATAGCGAAAAAAAATCAGCTGTTCCCTACATTTATGTTCGTACGAGTCGTCAAAATGTAGGGAACAGCTGATTTTTTTTTTCGTCATTTCACTTTTTGTCCCATTATAAAACTTGTTTGTTGTCATGAGTAGAATCATGTGTTTAAGTATCGTTCACTAATTACCAGTCATCCTATATACCTTTTCTACACATGCTTTATTTAGGAAAAAACAGTAGTCACAAAATGCGTGTGTGTAATGAAAGTAAACTTACCTTATCCTTTATTTGCTAGTTGCCGTTGCAGTCTCAGGGACCGGTGGTAGGTGGAAACGGGTTAAGAATATATACAACGTGTAACGTTAAATGCGCAAAACCTGAAAATAGTTTGATCAGAATAACGAGCAGAATTAATTAAACCACTTTTTAATATAGGTCACATTTTCCAAAAAATCTTCATTAAAAACGTTGCCGTGTCTATTTATTAATAGGTCAAGCAACCCAATGTCAGCACGGCAAAGCGGCCCGGTGACGACTCCTCCCGCGATAAAGCGTCGTCGCAGACGCAAGAAACGATCAGAATGGCCAGTAAAACTAAAACAGCAAATAAAACCTATACAATTTTTTTAATGACTTGTTTTCTCTCTGAAATATGTCAATTCAATTAAAAATCAGTTGAGGGGTCTGAGGTTTTGCGCATTTAACGTTACACGTTGTATATCTTAGTTTATCTGTTACAAACAATCGTCTTTTTATTATATTAGTTTAAAAATTAGTAGATAATATGCAAAATAAAGATATAAAAGTATGTATATTTAAATTTTACATTATCTATAGCTATTAGAGTTTAAGTTATGTAAGTAACTTTTTATTTATCGTTTATTCCCGGTCGTCCCCACCCGGTCGTCCCCACTGGGTACGAGCGGGAAAAAAAAGTTTCGTTCCTCCCCAGTGGTGACGATTGGAACTTTTTATTTCCCACTTGTTCCGCTATAGACCGAGATTCAAAATGCAGTAATGGAGATTTCAACAAGAGATTTCATGGATTGTTAAAATGTTTTAATTACGACTTTCTGAGCAAGAGTGAACAATGTTTTTGATTAAAAATAATTTAGGCAATTAGTGTCCTTCCCCAGGCTTCAAACTATCTCCATATTTTTCATCACAATTGCCCAGCGGTTAGGCCTCGAAGGCGTAACAGACAGACAAAGTTACTTTCGCATTTATAATATTAGTGTGGATAATTCTTCTAATTATAAATACGTGATAAAGATAATATAATAATTAATACTGTTAATCAAAATTGTATACTTCTTTTCGCACCATTGTTGTATTCGAGATTTTTTCCTTTACTGTTCTTAGTGATAATTTAAGGTAGGGCTGTCACCTACTGGCGACATAGCACGACAAGGGATTTTAGCAGTGGTCTCGAACCTACCGATTTTTCGGTATTTCTACCGATATGGGCTCACATAATTTATAACAATCATACCTAAGTATGATTGTTATAAATTAGTCTGTAAGTTTTTTTTTTTTTAATAAATAAACGAATTTGATTGAATATTGTATTTTTTTGTCAAATAGCTACCGATCTACCGATCTCACTCTACGACGTTCGAGACCACTGGATTTTAGTAAGCGCATGATGAGATCATAGTTATCGTTCACAATTCGCGATGACATGGCATGCCAGAACGTGCCGAAGGATGCCAATGCAGGCTGTGGCGTACCAATGAAATGTGAGCGTTAACAGTGTTAAATTAGATTCAAAATCATCTGTAAGTATTACAAAAATCCCTTGTCGTACCGTACCGCCAGTGGGTGCCGCTGCCGGGTCTTATACAGCGTAGTCAAATTATACTAATCTTACAAGGGGAGAGCACGACCTTCGGGAAACGGATTCGCTTCATTTTTTGTATAGTGATAGTATACCATGTGGGTATACCATCAGCAAAATAGTAACACGCAACGCTCAGAAATAACTGAGAAAATCGCGCTTAAAGTTTACCTAGCACTTTATGAATAAGTTACATTAAACTCCGGTCGAGCGTCCCGTGGCGTAAGTGGCAACGCTCTCGACTCGTGCTCTCGCTCGCTCGAGTTCGAGTCTACCTTGTTGATTTGTTTTTTTTATTTATTTATTTACCTTAATTCTTACTTTTTATTTATTATAAAAATGAATAAATCACTAAATTATTATTTTTTTTAGTTAGAGAAAAAAAAAATATTTGGAATAAATAAATAAATACAGAACAATAATAATTTAGTAATTTATTCATTTTTATAATAAATAAAAAGTAAGAATTAAAGTAAATAAATAAATAAAAAAAAAAATCAATAAGGTAGACTCGAACTCGAGCGAGCGAGAGCACGAGTCGGGAGCATTGCCACTTACGCCACGGAACGCTCGACCGGAGTTTAATACAACTTATTCATAAAGTGCTAAGTAAACTTTAAGCGCGATTTTCTCAGTTGTTTCTGAGCGTTGCGTGTTACTATTTTGCTGATGGTATACCCACATGGTATACTAACACTATACAAAAAATGAAGCGAATCCGTTTCCCGAAGGTCGTGCCCTCCCCTTGTTAGTTAAAAGCATGCTTTTGTTTGGCGGCAGCCACAGAAATCTAAATAATAAGGCAGTAGAAGTCGTAAAGGTCCGTGACCTTGTCACCGCACATGTGACTCGTACGCCACAAGTGCGCGTGGAGCGTTTGTTTCGGACGCAAAGGCGTAAAAATGGTGTTTTGCAGCATATCCAACCGCGGAAATTCTTCCACAATATGTAACTTTTCAAATAAAGGGATTAGCATTTCATAAATAAATACCATTTTATTTTTAAATTATGTTTTTATGATGAAATATACTAAATAAAATTATTCATCACCAGCCGGTCGATTCTGTAAAAATCTCACCGTGAAATCATAAGTGAAGTGAGCACTTAATAGTGTTAATCCCTAGCGAATGACAGCTCACTCCACGCTCACTTCACCCAAACTTTCACGGTGAGATGGTTACAGAATCACACGGCAGTACTACGATTGTCGCAGAAAATCGAATTGTTTTCTCATTTCAATAACCATTGATGCTTAAGCTTGTTCATATCTACGATTACAACTGCTAAAAGCAGCAATGGAATTATAGGCATGCGCAATAAATAATTTCGCCACTCCGTAAATTTCCAGGAACACGGCCGCATGAGTTGAGCGCCAATTAGTGACGTGCCACTACTGTTTTGTATCGATAATTTATTATGTTTGGCTTACCTAGTTTTACCGAAATGGGAATGAATTGTGATTTTTCGTTTAATATTTATTTACTTATTACATCTTCTATATGTTTTATTTCTTACTAAAGTGTTAAAAAAAAAGAAGAAAAAAAAAGTTATCCGCACCTACTTATATTTGTGCTTAATTACCAACTATATAAATAAATACAAAAACAAAAGGAAATTTAGGTAAATTGAATCAATTTAATTTTTAAATTTAACTAAAATTAGTTATCTATAGTTGCAAGACTCCTGGGCGAACAACGACGCTCAACGGAAAGTTATCGATACGAGCGTTGCGCTGCACTATTAGCAAGTAAGTGTGCTTATTGGCCCGAGTGGCCACGACTCCTGAGATTTTGCGTTTTTATAAAATATTGCTTAACGCCATAGCTTAAAGTTTAATTTTCGTTGCATCAATGCTAGTGACATGTGTAGGCGTAATTGTGTATTTATTGTTTGTCTATGTGTTGGTAGCCGCGAACTGACGACATGCGTCCCGGTATTAAAAGATAGTAGATAGCATTTCTAGTGCCTTATTATTTAGATTTCTGTGGCGGCAGCATTTTTGATTTTGTTTAGCAGCCATTGGTAGATGTAACTATATAATTAATTTGTTACAAATATCTATGAAAATAAAAGCTATAAAAAAATATTATGTAAGTACTTGTTTTTAATCTATATAATAATAATAATAATAACGCCGTCCAAAGGTCCGGGGCCCGAAGGGTCCCGAGTTGCGTCAGAGACTTTAAAATAATATTAAGTAATAATTCTTTATTGACATAATACTTAGGTAACAGAAACTTTTTAATCTATTGTATAATTTGGTTTTATAAATTTTGTTGTAACCATATTTTAATTTAGAGTAGGCAGGTATTTGTTTTTAAGGTTTCAATTATATTAATGTTGAAAAATAAAAAGATTAAGATTGTCATTCCGCATTTTATTTTGATATTTTTCCCGCGGTTTCACATGCGTTCCCGTAGGAACCTATCCTATGTCCTTTTCTGATAGGTAGTTATGCAAAATTCCATGATGATCGGCTGTGTAGTTAAGGCACCAAAAGCAGGGGATATTTACTTACTTAAAAAAATAAAAACGTCACCGTCCTTTTTGCAAAAGACCCCGCCAAGATATTTTGATATGGGGCCCCATTACGGCTAGCTATACACCACTACGTGAAAACTGAAAGCGTAACAAATAAACTCACTTTTGCATTTTATGTGGCTTCACCCGATTTCTCATAGGAATAACAAACACGACGATTTGACGGCACGGTTGGCGCAGTGGTTAATCTATTGACTGCTGCGCTGCGCGTCGCGGGTTCGATTCCCGCACGGAACAAATATTTGTATGACCTACAAGTAGTTGTTCCGGGTCTGGCTGTTTGTGTATGTGAGTTTAAATGTTTGTAAACGCACACAATACAGGAAAAATTCCTAGTGTGCGGCAACCGTCTTAAAAAACAAAAAAAGAAACTCATTCTCATTTATAAAATATTTACGATGTAACGAAGTAACGATAATAATAGATGAGAATTTTATTTGAATATTCATAACCTTTGAAATCGTATCTTATTCCTGGCGGAATAAGGTTGAATTTGCATGTAACAGCAAACTCCGGTAGATAGGTAATTCCGTTAACTACATTTCCTCATTATAGGCCAACGTAAAGAGATCTAGACACGTGTGTATAGTTTATATTCATGTATTGTTGAAAATATTTGCACACGTAGTTATTCACTCTCAATGCGCTACTCAGAATATCACTAAGTATAACAAAACCATAAAAACTCCGAAATTAACACGCTTACCTACAAGTATATCTACTTAGCTAATATCTATAAACAAAAGGTGTTTTGCTGCATGGGATTTCCAGCTACACCCGCCGCGCGAACAAAAGAGGTTACTGACCGCTAGTAAGTAGGTAATTAACCAACCTGATTGAATTTAAAAGAAAGAATTTCTCATATCAGATTATACCTACCTGTCTGCTTAACAATAAGCGCGAAATTTCGCTAGTTAATTTATTGTAATTTTCCAACAAATATGTAAGAACGACGGATTAAGTAAAAGATCATATTTTTAATAAAAAATATTGATTAGTATAAGCTTTCATAGGTATTTTAGGCATTGCGCGGACCGTCTGTTTTTATTACCATAGCATTATTTCGATTGGATTCAAGCATTCAACCTGCTACGCTATTTCTTATCGCATATCGCACAGTATCTTGTTCTGTAGGATGTGACGGTGGTTGCGTATGCGCGCATCGTCGTGTAGTCGTGTACACCACGCGCCGACGTACCGACGACGCGGGCGTACTCAACCACGGTCACGTACGCACTGGCAGGCTGCGCAGCGCTGCAGCACGAAACATTACAAGTAATAACAGACAAAAGCTATTTATCTCTTTCGCACGATTCTCGCGGTTCATGCTCATAACGGGTTCAAGGCCAAAGTGGGGTAACTTGATGTGCTGTCTTCTGTACATGCAATTTTCGTAATATTTTGTGCTGTTTTTATTATGAAATGAAACGGAAAATAGTTTTGAAATCGACCCTGTTTTGGATTTTTTTTTCATCAAGCTAATTACAATTTATCGTGTTTTGAACCATTAATTTCCCTCAAACAAGGTTGTATCTATGACATATATTTTTTTTCAGAACCTAAATACACTCATTTGACCATTTCAAAGATTCTTAAACAGGCAAATTCGGATAACCCCCCGGTTTTTTTTAATAAAATTTCTGTAACGGAATGCACGGGAGGAGAATAGTATAGAATTTTTATAGAACTATATCTACTACTGTCGCTAGACAGATAGCCTTTGTTGAACCATATCTATTATTGTCGCTAGACAGATAGCCTTTGTTGAACCATATCTACTACTGTCGCTAGACAGATAGCCTTTGTTGAACCATACCTATTATTGTCGCTAGATAGATAGCCTTTGTTGAACCATATCTATTATTGTCGCTAGACAGATAGCCTTTGTTGAACCATATCTACTACTGTCGCTAGACAGATAGCCTTTGTTGAACCATATGTATTATTGTCGCTACACAGATAGCCTTTGTTGAACCATATCTATTATTGTCGCTAGATAGATAGCCTTTCTTGAACCATATCTATTATTGTCGCTAGACAGATAGCCTTTGTTGAAACATATCTATTATTGTCGCTAGACAGATAGCCTTTGTTGAACCATATGTATTATTGTCGCTACACAGATAGCCTTTGTTGAACCATATCTATTATTGTCGCTAGACAGATAGCCTTTGTTGAACCATATCTACTACTGTCGCTAGACAGATAGCCTTTGTTGAACCATATGTATTATTGTCGCTACACAGATAGCCTTTGCTGAACCATATCTGCTGGATTCGGCCTCGAGCGTCTGTAGCAGGTGGACGTGTGTCGGTTGTTCTAGTGTTCCCTAAGTGTGAATTCTGTGATTGGTGCATCTTGTGATATTTCAATTCCTTGTCACTCTTCTGCCACCTAAACCAGTAATTTACGCCCACTGGGCGTTACTAGACAGATATTTCTGGCACTAACTATTAAAATCGTGTTTTCAAAAACTACTGCGATTTGCTGGGATTGAACTCGCGTCGTGTGGAGCGATAGCGAAGACCTACCGTGCGCCGGACCACTGCGCCACGGCGCTAGTAGTAAGTGACCACCGAGTTGCTACGTGCTACGCGCTACGGACCAGCAAGCTACGAACATTATATCGACTACGAGCACGTTTTACGGAACGCGATTACTATGTTAGGTGTTCAACGTACTCCGCCAAAGTCTCAGCGCGTCAATCTGAGTGAAACACAATCAGAACCGGATATTACCTCGGCAGTAAGTGAATATGTCACCAGCAGGAATAAACGTCCTAGACCAAGAAATTCACCACCGAGTGGGGATGGTGTTTACCAACAAATACAAGACACTAGTCTCTATGAAGCTGGAAGAACAAACCTCCTTAATGTCAACATTAGCAGCAGATATACGCGAGATTAAATTGCAAAACGCTAAGATACAGGAGTCGAATGCCGAAATATGTAAGACAAATACAGAGATTGAGCGATCTATGTCCTTTATGAATAAAAATTTTGAAGAATTAAGAAAAGAAGTTGAGGAACTTAAAAAGGAGAGACAGGAGCAACGTTGCTACATAGAAACCTTAGAAAAAAAGATTGTCGATCTCCAATTCAAATCACGCTCAGCCGGTATGGAAATCCGTAACATTCCGCTGACAGATAGCGAGAATACAAGTGGCCTTATTCAAACCGTGTGCAGCATCGGCAGGCTGGTTGGAGTTCCTATCACTGAACCGGAATTAGGAGATATATACCGCCTACCTGGGAAATCTACCCCGGCTACCGCTGCGCGCCCCACTATAGCGGAATTTACGTAAGTGCAAACCAAGCAGAAGTTAATATCTGCTGTCCGGGCTTACAATAAAAACATAGAAACTAAGGATAATAAATTGAACACTGAGCAACTTGGCATTTCCGGCAGACGGCAACCAGTCTATGTAGCTGAACAATTACCAGGCAGCTCGAAAAGGCTTTTCTACATGGCACGGGAATTCGCCAAGAATAATCGCTATACCTTCTGCTGGATTAACAACGGAAACATTTTCCTCCGTAAAGAAGTGGGTGACAAACAGCTACTTATTCACTCGGAAAAATGTCTCCAGGACCTTGGTATGAACACTATAATATGACTTTCGCTGTTGTCCATGTTCATATCTCGTTCTTATATCTTAATGTTAATTACACTTTGCCTTCAATACTTAGTACTAGATTTAATACATTTTTTTATTAATGTACACACCCTTACTTACACATAACAAAAATAAAAATACAATTACTTACGTTTATATTATAATATTAATCATAAGCATACAAACACACACATGCACATACACACCAACAAATACAAGTGTAACTTCAACAAGGAAAGATGTTATCTTTCATCTGGTTTCAAAAATACCCATCTTTTCTATGTCCTTATCTAGTTATCACTTACAGTACAAATGGATACTAAAATAAATATTAACGACGATCTGGACCTTCTTAGGCGGGATAACTCTTTTTCTTGTCATCCACATGACTGTACAAATTACATTTACAACATATACACGTTATAGAAACTTCTGTAATGCTTTACTCCGGAAACTTAAAATAGCCTTTGAAAAGAGTGAACTAGAAAAATCTAAAAATAATCCCAAAGCTCTTTGGAAAACCATTAAAGACATCACAAATACTTGTAAAGCACGCACTAGTCCCGATGAATTATTGAAACTGTGTGATAATCCTCTCTCTTCGGTGAACCAAGTATGTTCCTTCTTTAGTAACATTGGTAAAAATCTACCGGCAAATATATTAAAATCTCACGATCATACTAATACTCTATCCGGCAGGGATCGATCCAACAGGTCCAAAGTCTCACCTCCAGCCACCTCCCTCGTTTTAATTGACACTGATGAAGGGAGGTAGAAACAATCATTTTACAACTACGCAATGATTGTGCTGTAGGTTGGGATGGAATATCATCTACCTTGCTAAAAATTTGTCGCCACATACTAGTGCCACCAATCACTTACATCTGCAATCTTTGCTTACAATCTGGAACGTTTCCTGACGGACTCAAAAAAGCTATAGTCCATCCAATATTTAAGAGCGGGGACAGAACCTGTGTCAGCATCTACAGACCAATCTCCACCCTGCCTTCGCTTTCAAAAATTATTGAAAAAATCCTTAACAGACGGCTTAGGAGTTTTTTACATAAACATAGCATTATTGCCGAGAACCAGTATGGCTTTAAGTCAGGGGTTTCGACGGAAGATGCTGTACTGGATCTTACACAATTTGTAGCGAGAAAACTTGATAGTGGGGCTAAGTGCTTGCGTATATTTCTGGATCTGCCGAAAGCTTTTGACACAGTTTCTGTTCCCAAACTTATCTCAAAATTGGAACTTCTGGGTATACGAGGCATAGCACTAGACATTTTCTGAGATTACCTCAGGAATCAATCCCAGCAAGTTAAAATAGATGCGTATCTCAGTAATGCGGAAGCTGTGACATACGGTGTGCCCCAGGGAAGCATATTGGGTCCCACACTGTTCCAAATTGATGTCAATGACCTTTGCAGGATGATGCTTTCAAACTGCAAGATCTACGCATACGCTGATGATACTGCAATTATCAAGTGCTACTTTGGAAGAGATTAAAACTAAGGCAGAAATAGCACTAAATATTATTATGCACTGGTTCCACCAAAATCTACTGACATCAAACGTGGATAAATCGTGCTATATTCCTTTCTCAATCCGAAGAAACACCAAGCCACCGCATAGCTTTGTTGTAACTGCTCACTCCTGCATGAACTCGTCAACACTTTGTTCATGTCCTTCACTAGAAGAAGTGACTGTGTTAAGTATCTAGGTCTTCAAATAGATGACGGCCTACGGTGGGACAAACAGCTAGAAATGATAACTAGCAGGACAATGCGTCTTATATATGTTTTTAAATCCCTTAGAGAATCGGCTGACATGGATACATTAAAAATTATTTTGCACTGTGTCAGTCGATTATCGGGTATTGCATTACTGCATGGGGTGAAGCTATTAAAACCAATTTCCTGAGGGCAGAGCGAGCTCAAAGAGCCGTACTTAAAGTTATGTCTAAGAAACCGTACTTATACCCTACCAAACAACTTTATGACGAATGTAAGGTATTAACAGTTAGACAGCTGTTCATCTTGCAGTCTGTCCTCAGAACTCATAGAGCCATGCCAAGATCTAACCCAAAAAAACGCACAAATGTCCCATCAGGTGTATCACATAAAACTACCTTTGCCCAGCGCCAATATTACGTCATAGGTACTTACATATATAAGAAACTACACAAAATACTGAACATACTTGATTTGAATAGACACACTCTAAAACAAAACATTACTCAATGGCTACTACAACAGGACTACCTCACAACGGAGAATCCTCCAGCATACATCTCATAAAAATACATTTACAAAATCCACGCATATATAAGGTCAACTTTTATCAAGTACAAAAATTTAAACAGAACGTCTATCTATACGATAGAAATACGGTCCTAGCATTCTTTTTCAAATAATCAGGCTAGTTTTTTTTTCAGTTTTTCTAACACATAAATTATAATATTTTTAAAAGCATACTGTATACCGACTCAATTGTTCTGGGTCTGCACCCCCAAAAAACCCACGGTCATTAAACCCGGTATTACGTCATCGCTCGGACTGCACTGACTTCTGGTCGAATCTCCATCCCAAGCTATGCTACTCGAAGCTATCATACCTAATAATTAGTGTAGACTATAAGAAACGATATTAACGTTTGCGCTAATCTATCGTATTTTAATTTTCCATCACACTTTTTCAGGCTTTGGACTGACAAGTTAATACAATTTGTTATTTTTTTTAGTATTGAATTAATGTAAAAATGTTAACAACTTACCTAACTTTTTGCATTAACTTGGCGTGTTAAAAACAGTCAGAATTCATTAACAGATTTACACTTATTTACACAATTTAATAGTTATTTACACATATCACATCAATTGTTGGACGTGACGCCCTTGTTGTCGCACACACTGTCTAGCGCGATCGAGACAATGCCTCCGCACTTCAGTAAGCACTTGATGTTCACTGGACATCACGTCAAATGCACTCACAATTCGCGCACGTAATTCTTCCACTGTACGGATTGTATGACCATCGTTCCCATACACTAGGTCTTTGTCCCCACACGTGGAAGTCCATCGGCGTCAAGTCAGGTGAACGTGGCGGCCAGCGGATAACGCTATTGGCCGTTCAACACTCCTGCCCACACATTTACACTGAACCGGTGTTGGAAGTGGTCCGGCCGAATAACTCGTGGATTGTACTCGCACCAGTAATGAGCATTATGCACATTAAATAGTCCCTTGCGCGTAAATGTGCACTCATCCGTCCACAGCACGTTATACGTAGGGTTCCGCAGCAGCCAACGGCAGAACTCGACCCTCGGTGCGTAATCCTCAGGCAGCAACTCCTGGACCCGAGTGAAATGGAAGGGATGGTAACCTTCACTGCACAGGAGCTGCCACACGTAATTCTGGCTTACGCCAAACACACGGGCAGCGTCTCCGGTGCTCGCCACGGGGTGCCGGTGAAAGAAATCCAGCACCTCCTCTTCAAGCTGCACTGAGTGTCGCGGCCTCCCCGAGTCAATAAGACGAGGCTGGAAGTTCTCACTCTCTCTGAAGCGCTGCACGGCTCGAAGAATGGTGCGAATATTGACCACTCGTCCAAATCTCTGGGCGTACAGTTCTTGTGCCCGCAACATTATTTCACCTGCGTCGTGATAGCACATAGCCATATTCATGTATTCTCGGGATGAATACCGATACGGCATTTCGAAAATTTTCTCACAGACAACACGCACAATTCAGTAACTTGATTTTGGCGAACTGAAAGAATCTCCTGCGCTCAATGCCGGCCGGGCAAGGCGGGGGCAGCGGGGCGAAGAGGGGGACATGCCGCCGCTGCACGTGTGCAGTCAAGGAACCATTGTTATATTCTGCTTATTGTTAGAGTACGTTAGCCATTAATACACAGGATGTTGAATTTGACTTTTTTAAAAAAATTGTTTTTGGTGTTTTTCTTGGAAACTAGCGTATAGAAATGTATTATTTTTTCAAGAAATGTCTATCTTAAGTTAATGAATCTATCCTTAAAATTTTTGTACTTAATAAAAGTTGACCTTATATACACACACATACACAAACATACTCACCCTAGCACACGTACACACACACACACACACACACACACACATACACGAACTCTCACTCACATACACAGCACACTAAGTAACCTACCTACATTTATAACTTTACCATATAATAACTTTACCATATCGACGCTGCTTCACTTGTTACAGAATGTGAATTATTTACTGTACCCATTCGGCTGAACTTAAGGGATAGAGTCTATTCAATTGTGCTTATAGTGTGACAAATGTATTTATAATCTACAATGTATACAGTGCAATGTGTTTCTTGTTTTATGAAATAAATACTTTTATTATTATTATTGTCTATTATTGTCGCTAGACAGCCTTTGTTGAACCATATCTATTATTGTCGCTAGTTCATCATCATCTGCCTAGCCTTTTCCCAACTATGTTGGGGTCGGCTTTCAGTCTAACCGGATGCAGCTGAATACCAGTATTTTACATGGAGCGACTGCCTATCTGACCTCCACAACCCAGTTAGTTAGGTAATACGATACCCCTTAGTAAGACTGTTTGTCAGATTTTCGAGCTTCTGACTACCCGTAACGACTGTCAAAGATCCACGAATGACAGCCAGGACCAACGGCTTAACGTGCTATCCGAGGCACGGAGGGTCTCGGTATGTAAAGATGGTCACCCATCCACAGACCAACCGCGGCAAGCGTAGCTTAACCTGATCGATCGACCTGTGCGGCTGTTATTATTTAGCCACGGGCCCCTCGTTATTATTGTCGCTAGTTAGATAGCCTTTATATAACCATATCTATTATTGTCGCTAGACAGATAGCCTATGTTGAACCATATCTATTATTGTCGCTACACAGATAGCCTATGTTGAACCATATCTATTATTGTCGCTACACAGATAGCCTATGTTGAACCATATCTATTATTGTCGCTACACAGATAGCCTATGTTGAACCATATCTATTATTGTCGCTACACAGATAGCCTATGTTGAACCATATCTATTATTGTCGCTACACAGATAGCCTATGTTGAACCATATCTATTATTGTCGCTACACAGATAGCCTTTGTTGAACCATATCTATTATTGTCGCTACACAGATAGCCTATGTTGAACCATATCTATTATTGTCGCTACACAGATAGCCTATGTTGAACCATATCTATTATTGTCGCTACACAGATAGCCTATGTTGAACCATATCTATTATTGTCGCTACACAGATAGCCTATGTTGAACCATATCTATTATTGTCGCTACACAGATAGCCTATGTTGAACCATATCTATTATTGTCGCTACACAGATAGCCTATGTTGAACCATATCTATTATTGTCGCTACACAGATAGCCTTTGTTGAACCATATCTATTATTGTCGCTACACAGATAGCCTATGTTGAACCATATCTATTATTGTCGCTACACAGATAGCCTATGTTGAACCATATCTATTATTGTCGCTACACAGATAGCCTATGTTGAACCATATCTATTATTGTCGCTACACAGATAGCCTATGTTGAACCATATCTATTATTGTCGCTACACAGATAGCCTATGTTGAACCATATCTATTATTGTCGCTACACAGATAGCCTATGTTGAACCATATCTATTATTGTCGCTACACAGATAGCCTATGTTGAACCATATCTATTATTGTCGCTACACAGATAGCCTATGTTGAACCATATCTATTATTGTCGCTACACAGATAGCCTATGTTGAACCATATCTATTATTGTCGCTACACAGATAGCCTATGTTGAACCATATCTATTATTGTCACTACACAGATAGCCTTTGTTGATGATTGTGAAACGACATTCAGGGACAGAAATGATTATACGGGCTATCATCAGTTGCAATCTGTCTTTAACTGAAAATAGGTTATTGGCTTCGGCCGTCAGTGTAAAGTCTGCAGATGTCATGTAAGTTATTTTATTTAAATCTTAAATAACAACTAAGCTTTGACTACTAGTGAAGGTCGTCATTTTGTCAAGTAATACTGAACCAACGAATGGCCAGTCAAACAATCTTGATATACAAATATTGTCTGTGTTTCAAGCGTCAGATCATAAAAACGGTATTTCGTTGACTTATCACAAATGAAGAAGTGCAAACTTCTTCATTTGTGATACTGATGACTGAAATTTCAGTGTCTTAATAACAGAAGGAATCACAAACAGGAAAAAACGTCACTTGTACTCTAAACCGCCTGGTTACAGTTCATTAAAAAAAATAAACTTAAAAAACTTAAAACTTATTTGTAGCCTTTATCATCTCCTTATCAGATTCAGTTTTTAAGCGCCGCAGCTTAAATAGGACGCGCTCAGGGGACGGCTCCTTATTACACAAAATACTCACCGTTTAACGTGAAATTGAGTGGGAAGAGAAACGGTTACTTTGACACGACGTTGTTGTAGCGAGACAACATCTAACGACCACTGTTTTACAATCATTTCCTTGGACGGACACGATTTTCATCTGCTGGCCGGAGCTGCGTAGTTTGTGGAATTTGCTACCTATTGGTAAATAGACGCTTACTCCATTAGTACGATTCGATTCATGGTTGGTGTTGAACATGACAGTGCCCAACGACCATGATGATGAACTGGTTACCTAGCAGGGTGACAGTCGGCTCCAGCGCCGCCACGTACACCTGCGCAAGGTTCCACCACCGCAGACACCGACGTAATAAAATTGAGGCACTCCATAAAATGTTGATTGAACAAGTTTATCGTTCTGCCGCCATTCTGCGCGATATGTCCTCTGTAAAATTTTACGCCGCTGTTTTATAATGCAAACAAAGAAAAAGCATACAATACATCATGACGGAGCCAGACGCGCGGTCGGAGTTCAGCGCTAATGTTACCTCATCGAGAACACAATCATGTTCCAATATTTACAAATATAGCTAGTATAGGTATAATCCTGAGCGCAACTGGACACACGAACTAGCTGTCGGAAAGTTTTTTGTCCTACGTGCCTGTGGTTTGGAATCAACATCGTGTTTCTTTCTGTGTTCCTACATCCAGTAAAGGGCACACAACATCGCGTGGTGTGTTGTTAGTTGGTGTTAACGAATCGCTCGATTGCTTCACTCTCAGAAACAGCGGTACAATCCACTGTAAACTGTGACTCGCAGCTCTGTGTCAAATCTGATTGGTCGGCCGCGGCGGAAGGTAGTACTTATACACCTATACCATGATGGTGTAACATGTACTTAGGTATAAATGGTGTTTCATGATATTTTCAAGGAATCTAATTGGTTTGATTTTCACAGTTATAGGCTTTAAATGTAATTCACAGTTATAGGCTGTAAATTGCATAATGCTTCACAAATAACGATTCTTTCTTAATAATTCCTCCATTTGATCAAAAGTAATTGTATCTACAACATGACTGACGTAAACACTAGTCCATGTCTCTGTTCTCTGTTATCTGTAAATGTTTGTGTTTGTGTTGTTGATGTGCCTTTATAAATAAAAAAATAAAAAAAATTATATAAAAAAAAAACAACCGACTTCCAAAAAAACACTACAAAGTGAAAAATAATTTTAATTTTGGAAGTCGGTGTCGTTGGTTCCGCATTTTGGTTTTTTGACACCGACTTCCGAAATTAAAATTATTTTTCACTTTGTAGTGTTTTTTTGGAAGTCGGTTGTTTTTTTTTTTATATAAAATTTTTTATTTTTCACTTTTTAGTTATATCTACCCCAATCAAATTCATATAAACACTACTTGCTATGTAAATATCAGTGACAGGAAGCTGCATCTGCGTTTATAGGGTAAAGACGTGATGTTATGTTGTGCGATTGCGTAAACAATGCATTCATATGCGATAGCAGCAATCGCGGTTGTTTTACTGGTATTAATTATTATTATAATAAAAAAAATTATAACCTTTGTAGTGAGTACAGGCGTGATATTATGTTGTGTGATGGTGTAAACAATGCTTAGATATACTATAGCAACAATCGCGGTTAATCTGCTGTTATTTATTGAAGAGTTCCCCAGATTTCTACAAGATCCCATCATCAGATATCGAAATGGTGACAATGGGACCACACGGGAAGCACCAGCTTTCAAATAAAAAAAGAATCATGAAAATCGGTTCACCCAGTCGGTTATTATGAGGTAACAAACATAAAAAAAAAAAAAAAAAATACAGTCGAATTGATAACCTCCTCCTTTTTTTGAAGTCGGTTAAAAATAAATGACTGGTGGCATAGGTCACTACGTTCCTTATCACTGCTTTTCTAAGCTACCTAGTTTTATATCGCCACCAAAATAACGTTAATTACAGTTATTAGTCGGAACTGGGATTTGTAGCTTATAATAATTATAAGGTCACCTTAGAAACACAAAGCCGCCAGTAAGCCGTCGGCGCCGGCTGCGCGGGGAATGTTGGTGCAGCGGGTGAGAGCCGGGAACTAGCCACTGAGGCACTCAGCCAACGACGACGCACTTCACTGCTTTTGAACGTTCGTCGTGCAGCAGTGCGATTCTATAAGGCGTCATCCCACCTGATACTAGGGATTGACCAAGCGTACATTTACAATTGAGGAGCGTCGGAACAAAAACCGATATGTCTTAATTAAGACATTATTTTTTTTTTTTCTGTTACAAAATGTTTAATTATACACCCTTCAGGAAAGAAATCAATTAAAAAACAGTTACATCCATCTTAAAAAAAATATCAAAATACTGTGGTCAAATCAAACCCGACAAATACATTTTTAAATTCATCATGTTCTTGTTGTTGGATTAAAAACCGATAATTCTTATTCAACAATGGTCGGTTCAAATTCAATTCAGTTCAATACCGACATATCCATTTTGGTTTCGTCAAAAACCGATATATCCATAATGATCGCGTCAAAAACCGATATATCCATACTTGTCCGCCAAGTATCTCCCTAAATTAAGTATCTACCCTCCGTCAAGTTTCACACATCAATCGATGTCACTTTAACTGCAAATTGACATGCTATGATTTTCCACTTTTGTAACATTAAAAAACTTACAAGCTTTTTTTTAATTTGTGAAAAATATGGTAAATTCGATATATCGGTTTTCGTTCCGACGCTCCTCAATTACAACATTACTATTTTATGGGGTTTTAAAATAAAATCAGATACATGGTCAGAATCTCAATGTTTTTTTTTTCTAAAGTAGTCCTTATACAGGGTTACTGGTAACTCGACGTATTCCTTGCAGGACATCATAGTAGGGTTAAAATGCAACAAATTAAGCCACCAAATGTTCTACCGAAGTTCAGTAGTTTTTGAGTTAGTAAGGGTTTTAGATTTTTTGTGAAAAATCCCAGATTAAATTATTTGAAGCCAATTTGAAAATTATTCACGGGGCGGCTGTACTGAAATTGGAGTTATTATCATAGTTGACGCCGTAGCGGATCGTTTTTAATAATTAAAAGTTCAAAATGACTAAAACTTTGGTGAAGATCACTAATCAAACATTTTTTTTTTGTAATTTTTGCTATTACTTCATACAAAATGTTGTCTTAGCACAAAAAAAAATACTACACCAGGTGTACAAATTATTAGTAAAATATCCTTGTCTTATCAGCTATCCAAAAAGGTATGATTGTCAATACTTTTGCGTGTGTGACAGGGAAAGATAGAAGTTTTATGGCGAGCAGGTAAAATTGCGAGATTGTCGTATTATTCGTAGTTTTTACCTGCGTTTGAATTCCAAACACTCGGCAAGCTTTATGATTGGTCACTATTGTTCCCTCGGTACGAGACAGGGTGCGACTTCACAAAATCTGGTCGTCAGCGTTAGTTAGTTACAACTCTACGTTGCGCAAGTTCGTGTTTTGTTATCTGGCTATATCCCTGACTACGACTATCGACTGACGGTAACGCTGCTGAGGCGCGAAGATCATATCAACTGCGCTTTCCAAACCGCCGACTCCCCCACGTTAGTGTCTTCGGATCGACTTATCGGCGATTATCTGAAACTGGCAGTGTTCAAAGAAGCAGGCAAATTGACACTGGTCGTTCTCGGAGATACACGGCTGAGGACGAGGAGCTGATTCTTCAACGTTTTATTGACGAGCCCAACATATCTACAAACATCGTAGCGCGTGAGCTTGGTATGTCACAGTGGAAAGTCTGGTCTGTAGTTCACTTGTCAGGCCGACATCCATACCACTACCAACCCGTGCAGTCATTAGAAGAGGGAGATCCGCAGAGACGGCTTGAATTTTGTCGTTTCATGCTAAATGCCGATGCCGAAAGTGAAAACTTTTTGAAAAACATTCTGTGGACCGATGAGTCATGTTTTGACCGTGATGGTATCACAAATTACCACAATTTACATTACTGGGCACCGAAGGGAGAAGGAAACCCTAAGAAACTGAAACCAACCGCATCGCAGCGTAAGTTCTCGCTTAATGTTTGGATGGGTATTATCGACGATAAGTTAATAGGCCCACATATTTTACCCCGAACATTAAATGGGGAACTTTATGAAGATTTCCTAAGAAATCATTTAGCAGCACTGCTCACGGATGTACCCGAAGAAAGAAGGGCAAACATGATATACCAACATGACGGATGTCCAGCCCACTTCCGCATCACAATTCGACAATTGCTGGATGAAAACTATCCAAACCGATGGATTGGGCGCGGTGGGCCGATTCCGTGGCCTGCACGAAGCCCTGATCTGACGCCGCTAGACTTTTACGTCTGGGGTCATATGAAAGACCTAGTTTATGTGACCCCCGTAAATTCAATTGAAGAACTAAGGGAGAGAATAACAGATGCGGTGGACCAGATGAGGACCACAATCACATCAAGAATCACAAAAACCGAAGTGAGGAAGCGAATAAGAGCATGTATTCGAAACCGAGGGCAGCACTTCGAACAAGACGTGTGAAATACATGTTATTAAAGACCACAAATTGATATTGATTAAAAATAATAATAATTTTCACGAAATTGTTTAATTTGATTTTCCGAATAAACACCTTCTTTTACTAAATCAAAAACGATTTTCATAATGCAGTCTAAGACTTTGTATTAACTTTCATACCTTTTTGGATAGCTGATAAGACAAGGATATTTTACTCCAAGTATTTTTTTAACAAGTATTTTTTTTTGTGCTAAGACAACATTTTGTATGAAGTAATAGCAAAAATTACAAAAAAAAAATGTTTGATTAGTGATCTTCACCAAAGTTTTAGTCATTTTGAACTTTTAATTATTAAAAACGATCCGCTACGGCGTCAACTATGATAATAACTCCAATTTCAGTACAGCCGCCACGTGAATAATTTTCAAATTGGCTTCAAATAATTTAATCTGGGATTTTTCACAAAAAATCTAAAACCCTTACTAACTCAAAAACTACTGAACTTCGGTAGAACATTTGGTGGCTTAATTTGTTGCATTTTAACCCTACTATGATGTCCTGCAAGGAATACGTCGAGTTACCAGTAACCCTGTATAGCCCGAAGCGTGAGCGCGTCACGCACGAATAATAAATAAAATAAAAAAATTACGTTTATGACAGCTACTAGACTGATGAAAATACGCATTGACATTGTTCGTTATGAGCGATTATAGATCGAGTCTAGTACAGACTCCGACGATGTTCAGCGTTGTTATTAACCCAAATCTATTCAATTAGAAGAGATTACCGTGTGTGTCAAGTCATTGAGTGCTAACGATGTGCCTGGCTGACGGACTACAGAATTTAATCCCACATAGTTTGTGTGGCGTGATCACTTCACCCGATTCATGAAATGTCGTGAATCAGTTGAAGTGATCACGCGACACAAACTACGCTGAACATCGTCACAGTCTTTACTAGACTCGATCTACAAACGCTCATAATAACAAACAATGTCGATGCGTATTTTCATCCGTCTAGTATCTGTCTTAAACGTGGATGTTTTATTTTAATTATTGTTCGTGCGTGACGCCCTTACGCTTCAGGCTATATAAGGACTAGTCTAGAAAAAAAGAAAAAGAACAGCATTGGGATTCTGACAAAGTTTCTGTTTTGCTATTTTATTTTAAAACCCCACAAAATAGTTATGTTTTGACAACTAAAATACTAGCTTTTTAAATTATATAAAATGATCAATAGAATTAGCATGAAAAATATTATTAAATTCTCGATTATGACTGTAAATGTTTGCTTGGTCAATCTCTAGCATCAGTGGGATCACGTTGGCAGCTCATTGCACGCAAGTTCTCACGGTGAGATTGTGAGATACAGAACCGACCGGCTGATCGAACAAATGATACTCATCTGTGTTTACCGACACCACGGTAATATTATAAATTATAATACAGTAGTGTAACTCGGCCGCATGATAGAAATAAATGCCTACAGCCGCGCGGTACGTAAACATGCGTTAGGGCTGCCCGTCTCCAGCATTTTAATTACATTTGCCTACTTTCTGTTTCTATTTAGTTTTGTGATTGTAAATATCCTTTTTATATAAATAAATGAAATACTTTGTATATTGAATAGGAAGTGTTCAATAAAAATGCGTGTTGTTTTTTGATTGGTAGATTTAATTTTTTTTTTCTAGTATTATTCATTCACACAGATAATAAACAAATATTATTAATAATAAAATACCACGTCTTTACTTTGAATTATGCAAACTAACAAAACACACATGCACCGAAGTTTTAACACAAGCGTAAGTAGGTAGGTATCTACCGTATCATGATTCATTCAGAACCGCATATAACTACCTATTTCACTCGTCTCAATAACTTTCCGTTACTCTATTCACTTTATTTATTAATCCAAACACCTTTTTTTCGTGAGATAAAAGGAAATACTTATCCATATCCATACTTATCTATTAGAGAAAAAATCACGCGGTTATTGTTAAAAAAACAACACACCGTCCGTTCGACACTGCGGTACAGCCGTGACTGTCTGCGCACCGAGCGCACGCCGAGATCGAGGCGCGTAGGTATAGCTCGCGTTTCGTCCGTTTGTATGAAGTTGGAGTACTGTATTATAATATTACCGTGCCGACACTCGTGTCACAGCGGCGACCAGCCAGTTAATCAACTGCGTAGAATAGCCCAGTTGATCGTGTGGACGTGGCGCTATGCGCCATTACAGTGTTAGAGGTCGTTTGGACAGCTGCCAGGTAATTAATAAAGTGAACATAATATTATAATCTGCGCCAACTAATTACTAATTTATGCGTATTTAACGAAGTTAGTCACAGAGTCGGTGCGTGGACGCACAGTTCATGCGAACCTGTTAAATTAAGACTTAAATTTCGAGTCGAATTTCGAAGTACTATTCGATATTCGACTCGAAACTTAATACTACTCTATAGTCTAGTTTGATACGTAAAGAGGAAGTCTGCAAGTGGCACCGGTTACTGAAAACTTGGGTGGAAATCGATTGTCATGGTATGGGCATGTGATGCGGAGGAATAAGGAAAATGTTGTGGGGAAAGTTTTGAGTATGAATGTCGATGGCTATAAGCGTGGAGGAAGACCAAGGAAACGATAGGTGGACTGTGTGAATGATGATACGGTAATAGAAAAGAAGGAAAATAAATGTTGCGCCGACCCCAAATCACTTGGTATAAGGGCAGGAGAATGATGATCACAGATTAAAGCCAATAAATTCGCAAAAAATGACATTGGGTTCCAGGAGTTCCATAATTTCATTCAGTAACTATCCCTCGTTCAGCCGCTTGTCACGGTTCGAAGGAAGCGTGGAATCCTGGAACGAGGCCTGAGCAATGGGCAACGCCTCCCGCTAGTGGCTTGCATTGGCGCGCGGCCACCGACACCGGGCGGCGCTAACTAAGTAGATAGCTACTGAAAATGCTCCAGCTATTAAATTATAGCACACATATGACGAATTTGTGACGAGTTGAACAGAGTTCCGATTAACATTTAGAATTGCTTTTGACATTGAACTTGTGTGGGTTTTACCGTTCCCGAAACGAACCAACAGTTGCTGAGATATTGACATACGAGTATTTGCGTACAAATCTTCTATACGTTCAATAATTCGCGTACTTGAAAACTTTCAAATTTATGTCGAAATCTCATCTCAGCGACGATCTATATGCCGATGTCAAAAACTTATCAAAAATGTATATTAATGAAATGTGTTTTTCCCAGATTGCCTGTGAGATTAGAAAGCGTGTACATAAAAATACGGGAATTGCCCCTCAGGCGGTCGTTCTAAGTAGTTGAATTGCTGTTTGCTGGTAGAATGTGACTTCTGAGTTTTTTTTTTGTTATAATGGCATCTTGCAGTTCTTCCTATGATGTTATCGACTGCTTAACCGGGCTTGAAGTGACTGCTGGGCTCGTTCGGTGGCTATAAAGCGTTGCGTGAGGAGCACCTGTTGCTGAACAGCGGCCCTCCCCCGCCCGCCTCGCATCTACGTCGCCCTCCGACCCTTGCCTCCGAGAAGTGTTCGGGGTGCTTATTAAAGCGAGGTTTACGCCAGCGAGCCGGCCCCTCATTGGCGGGTCAGCTATCATAGGTGAGGCATAAACAAACGTACATACTTTATGGAAGATCATAAATTTTTCAATCACTGTCACACACTTTCATGCTCCGACGTTTGGAAATGTCTGTATCGCGTGTGCATTCATGTAAAAATGTTGAACAAAAATAAATGGAAAACCTGAATTCATTGCTGACTGTTCAGCATTAGGCCACTGTAGAGCTGTGGCACATTATTTGTTGCGCCACTTCTTCTTCCCAGCGAAAGCACTGAATGTGCTGAAGTGAATGTGCTGAGTGGTGAAGGGCGGGCGTTTTAGGGGACTGTCTTTTGTAATTTTGTCGTTCGAAAAGTGCTGATTCTCAGCCTAGTTTGAATAAATGACTTTTGATTTTGATTATTATTCTGCAAAGAAGCTCTCTATTATTGTTTTCACACCACCTGCTCGCTAACGTCAAATTATATGTCATGAAAACCTAACCTAAAGCAAGTCATTTAAGCCCTAGGCTCTAGCCAGGCATGAATACTATACTGAATTCCAGCTGTGTTACAGGCGTTATCCATCCATCCATTATACAGATTACAGGTAAGTAAGTATTATTTAGGGGAACATTTATGTGCTTGAGCCGAATGTAAAAAAGGTGCGGTGAGTGGGTGTGTGTGTGTGTGTTCGAGAGTGTGTATGTAAGGGTTTGTGTGGGAGGGTGTGTGTGTATAGAGTGGTCATTGTATTGATCATGAATATTGCGATTTTAATAGGCTGTGTTTATGTTTTACTGTAGTCAAGAGTTAAAAGGTATTCTTTAATTTTAGTTATACAATGAAATGTATATTCAAAATCAGCTTCAATTTATTATAAATGAGGGCGCTTAGAAATGGGTAGTGTCGTTTAGCAAAAGTTGTGTGCGTGCTTTTTGTAGGGTATGAAGGTTCTGGTCTTCTTCTTGATGTGGAAGGATTACTGATAACTAATGACAAGCTTGATTGTTTGCGAATTAGTATAACTGTTGAAACTTTGTACTCCATAGAATAGAATACTCTTTATTATGTACACCATATAAATTACAGACACACTTATAGAAATTTTACAAAGGGTGACACAATGGGCGGTCTTATCGCTAAGAACGATCTTTTAAAGACAACTTTTGGATAGATTGAAAAGAGAAGTAGAAACAAATACTGTACGTAGTCTGTGGTGTACCATTTACACGATACAATGAATACATACATAAATTTATTTTATTTATTTAGTAAAATCTCCCTTACAACTATCATTACAGGTATCCCTAATGCGATAGCGCGGTCTTAAAATTATTTTTTTACAATATAAAAACTATGAAAAGAAAAAAAAAATAATTAAAAATAAATAAAACTAGTAAAACTTATAATAACATCTAATAATAATCTTAGGTTAGCCTAATCTACACTGTAACATAAAATAAACAACAGTATTTTTGCGAATTCACTCAAATAGCACGTAAAAACATCGATCTTGACGTGCAGATCGTTAATAACCCGAATTGCGCGGGTCAATGGTGTTTTCGCTAGAAGGTTGGTCCTGGCAACCGGCACGGCCAGTAGCGGCGGGCGGCGCCGCCTCCGCACATAGCGGTCCGGTACACATAAACTCAGGCGCTGCAGCACTCCTGGGTTATGCTCAATGCCACGAAGTAGCCTAACCAAGTACGAAACAAGCGTGAATTCCCGTCGCACCCTCAGTTGGTTGTACCCGACCATACCGAGCACAAACAGAGTGGGGCACATCAGCGGGTAAAACGGATATACCCCATATAGCTTTTTGTACAAGTATATCATACTAATCTAAATAAATATACACATATAATATTAGACATGAAACAGGAGTAAAGAAAATATAATGATGCTGTTTAAGGAGAGAGGAAGTGCTTTTTTATCATATCGACTTTTGGTCGAACTTTTTAATTTTCCATATCCTGCAATAGTTCTACACCAACCGGGGGTTGTCCTTGGGTGGACTTACATAGTGCATACAGGGATAATCGTCGGATGGTGCCGCATTTCATAACAATCTCCTAAGGGGCCCCTGCGAGTTGGCTTCGGCCCCTCGTACGCCTTCCAAAGGAGCGGGACCTTAATTATAACCGGGGATTATCAACAACTTGTAACCATCTGTTTGGCAAAGACATTAGGCCGTTTTCCCAAAAAGAAGGAGGCTGATGTTCAAAAAATCCGGCGACATCGTTTCAGAGCTGGTCATAGTTTTCAAACTTCTTTTTTCTAAGCTTATGCTTTAAGGTACGAAACAAATGATAGTCCGATGGAGCAATGTCAGGACTATACGGTGGATGCGGAACTGTTGTCCAGCTGAGCTCTTCTAGGATGTGGCGGACGGATTTCCCAATATGTGATCGAGCGTTGTCGTGAAAAAGAGCAACAGAAGTTTTCCTCCGACGCTTCGTCACTATTTCTGCGGCTAACTTTCGGAGTTGATATTTTTACTACTTTTTTAGGTACTAAAGAAAAAAAGTTCAAAATATCTGCCATATCTAGTCTTAAGGTCTTCGCAGTGACGATGAGACTCTATCTGTTGTCCCGGTATCTTAGTAAGGAACGTCCAAGACGTTAGATGATAAAATGGCCCATCAATTCGGCTCGCTGTCTACGGCAGCCCAGCCAGAAGCTAGTAGGTGGGTGGACTGGAATGCGGCTTGAAAAATTGTCGGACGAAACCTACAGCCGACTGACCCGAGATGCAAGCAGAATCTTTTATAACAAAGGTGGTGTAGAGTTATACATACCAGTTTAGTAAAACACGGAAATCACGGTTTGGTGAATCACGGAGTCACTAACTCGACGATTTTGAAGAGCATTGCCCCGATACTGGGATTCACATACACAATGGACGTTCTACCATGAACTTAATGAATTGGTACTATTTAATTTTTATATGTATACATATGTCCTAAAAAATTACGTAACCCGTCGTCTGTGAGAACTTTTCTTCAAGTGGCAAAGCTTCGAAGAAAAATATTCCATGACACAAGAAAATTAAATTTTTCAAAAAATACGAAGATAAAATTTCTGGTTAAGCAAAGTACCAAACATGAAGTTGAATATATTTTTAAAGAAGGATGTTAAAATAAATTGTAATGCAGTATTTACTAATAATAATAATAATATATTTATTTGCGTAAAACATGGTATAAAAAGGTCTTATAGTACAAAGATAGAGCAGACATGTTTTGCCAAGATTAAACATAGCATGCAAATATTTGTAATGACAATTTCCTTAACAAAATTATAATTATATTACAACAACACTATTTTCGTTCTAGGAATTGTTTTATACTATAGAAGTTGTTATCAATTAATAATTCATATAATTTATTCTTAAAAGCATATCTCGAGCTTAACATTTTTAGATTACTAGGTAATTTGTTATAAATTCGTACACACATAGTTAAGCAGCTTTTATTGTACTTAGCAAGCCTGGGAGCACTGTTAAGTACGAGTCTGTGAGGATCTCGTCGGCTTCGCGGATTAACATCGTTTGCTATTTTAAATAACTCCTTATGTTTCCATACAAACATGAATATTTCATTAATGTACAGACAAGGTAGCGATAACAAGCCAAGTTTCATAAATACTGGCTGACATGATTCTTCAGGATGTAGTCTGTATAGAGCCCTAATGCATTTTTTTTGAGCAACAAATGTTCTACTCTGGTCTGTTACCCCATATTATAAGTCCATAACGTAATATGGATTCCACATACGCATGGTAAGCTAATATAGCTGTTTTTAGATTAGTACTTTTTTTTACTTGTCTAAGAGCATACACTTTGTCACAAACATTGTCTATATGCACTTTCCAATGTAGATCTTCATCATTAGTAACTCCTGGGAACTTAGTATGTGTTACTGGTTTAATTTTTGGTATATTTAACTTAAAGTTAAATTTATGATTATTCGATTTATTAAATTGTATACATATAAACGGATTTGTCAAGGTTTATTTTCAAGTTATGTACAGACGCCAGCACATCAAGCTACTACAATCTGTCAGATTTCTTTAATAGATTTTCAACTTTATCGCTAAAGAATAAGGTTCAAAGTTGATTGGGAACATCTGACAGTTTCGGGTAGTTTGATGTGCTGGCGTCTGTTGTATTGTTAATGTCAGTTTCGTGGTCGTAAATTGTATTATTTTTTTATTGGATGTCACAATAATAGAGATGTCATCAGCAAACAATATGCACTTATGTTTCGTTATTTTAATGATGTCATTTATATATATCAAGAACAAAATCGGCCCTAGTATGCTTCCCTGTGGGACACCAAACTTATTCCATCTATATTTCGATGAGTGTAGCGTTACTTCTTTATCTTCGTTAATGTTTGTTATGGTAACGCATTGTTGCCTGTTAACAAGGTATGATTTTATCCACTGTAAGGCTGGCCCTCTAATCCTGATTGCTTCTAACTTTTGCAGTAGTAGATCGTGTGAAACTAGGTCGAAGGCTTTCGACAAATCAAAGAATAAACCTGTGGTTAGATTGTTGTCATTGATTTTAGTTAATATAACATTTATGAGGGCATAGATTGCTAATCTGGTAGACCCCTTTTGAAAGCCATACCGTTCTTTTTTTATAATATTGAACTTTGTACAGTAATTTGCCATGCTTTTGTACATACATTTTTCGTATATTTTAGAGAAGATGGGTATTAGGGTGATAGGGCGGTAATTGTTCAGGTCATGTCTGTCTTCTTTTTTGTAAAGTGGTCTAACAACGGAAAGCTTTAAAGCTTCGGGAAAAATTCCCTCATAGAATGACAAATTGATAAAGTGTGTTAGTACTTTAACAATGTCGTCGACTCAGATTTTAATGATTTTTGTGTTAATTTCGTCGTGCCCTTCAGAATTTGTGTTATTTAAAAGCAGTATTTCCTGTTTAACTTCAGTTATCGACATCGGTCTGAGGAACATAGATCCAGCAGTTACATTATTGCTGGAGTTACCTGTGACGTTCGGCGGCATTGATTTGTTTGTTGAATTGATATAATGGTTATTAAAGGCAGACGCTATTTCTACTGGATTGGTAATAAGTGTGTTGTTATATTTGATACTGTCGATATTATGTCTGGAGTTTGGATTATTTAGCTCGTCTTTTATAACATTCCACGTAGCTTTGCATTTATTATCGTTTTTAGCTATGTATTTGATATTTGCATTTTTCCTGGAATTATAGATGCATTTTTTAAGGAGATTAGCATATTTAAGGTATTTAGTCTTATTAATCGCAGTTTTGTTTTTATAAAATTGATGGCGCAGTAACCGTTTTGTTTTACAACTTTTTTTTAAGCCTTTGCTTATCCAACTTTGTTTCTTTTTGTTATTTAAATTTACTTTTACTTTTAATTTATGGAAACAAAGATTGTAAAGTAGGCAAAACGTTTCATGAAATTTATTGAATGCTGAGTTTGCGTTGTTAGCCGTGTCAAAATCAAAATCAAAAAGTCATTTATTCAAACTAGGCTGAGAATCAGCACTTTTCGAACGTCAAAATTACAAAAGACAGTCCCCCAAAACGCCCGCCCTTCACCACTTCCTAGTGCTTTCGCTGGAAAGAAGAAGTGGCGCAACAAACTCCCCAGCAGCACAGCTGTCTGTTCAGTTAGAAAATACTTGACTGAATACAATACAAGGTATGCAAAGTAATTAACATTACAAGACACAGGACACTAAATTTAATTATTTGCCATATGTCAGCTAGCAACGCCAATATACCAAGAAATACAATAAAAAACTATACGTAGGTACTCAAGCGTGTATATTTCAGACCAAGAAAGATAAACTTGTAGTTCCTTAAACTTGTAGATACTATCTGAACTATAATCTCTTTTGTATCATCACTACATAGTATAAAACAAAGTCGCTTCCCACTGTCTGTCTCTATGTATGCTTAAATCTTTAAAACTAAACAACGGATTTTGATGCGGTTTTTTTTAATAGATAGAGTAATTCAAGAAGAAGGTTTATATGTATAATACATGCATAATATAGTAGAGAAACACTGATCATTTTAGGGGTTTCTAATGTGATGTCGTAAATAAACACATTTTATTGCGCTTACATTGCAAACGCTGGCTTAACCCTACGAGATAGATCAAAATAATGTACTACAGTATTGTACACCTTAAAAAGGTCTACAAAAAAGTCCGCGATGGCATATGTCTATCTCTTAGGGATAACCTACAATGACCATTTTTATCCTATACTTTTTAAGAGAAATAATGGCTCTAAAATTATCAGTGTTTCTCTACTATATTACGCATGTATTATATGCATATAAACCTTCCTCTTGAATCACTATCTATTAAAAAAAAACCGCATCAAAATCCGTTGCTTATTTTTAAAGTTCTAAGCATAGATAGAGACAGACAGACAGCGGTAAGCGACTTTGTTTTATACTATGTAGTGATAGTGATCAGCATTGCACCCGTGCGAAGCCGGGGCGGGTCGCTAGTGTATAATATATTGATTGATTTCGGGTTTTATGTTTTAAGGGAATAGTTAACATTTGTGCGGTATCGTGGTCAGACAAGTGAAGTGGCAAAACTGCAGCAGTAGCGTCTTGAATGTTACTCAGAATGTGATCTATACATGATGACTTACGTGTTGGTACATCAATGTGAAATTTCAGATTATAGTTGTATGCTAGATCCTGCAATTGAGTAGTAATATTGCCTTTTTTAAGGGTGTTAATATTCAAATCACCCGCTAAAACTACATTCATTCTAGATTTATATTGTTGATGAAGTAAATTATGCATGAGACTATTTAATTTGATTAAGAATTGGTTCGGGTCTGATTGAGGTGTTCTGTAGACACAAATAATAACTAATTTTTGATCTGTAAGTTCAATTCCACAAACTTCGAAAGTGTTTTGCATGGCGTAGCTTTTTATAAAGTGCAATTCTTTGAATAATAGTTTTTTTTTAGCAAAAATACAGGTCACCTCTTTGTTTTTCTCTACTGTAGTTAGAAGCCATCTCATAACCGTGAATTTTAATGTAGCTTTCGTAGTCTCTTTTGATAAAGGTTTCGGATAGGCATATTATGTCTGGGTCGTTATGTCTTCTTGTAGTTCTTGTAAAGTTAATTCTAGAATTTCTTTTTTTGATGTGATACTGGCAATATTTTGGTGCAGTATTTTAAGGTTATGGATTACTGATTCTGGGCAGAAAAAATGTCTTATTTCGTTTTATCTTCGGAAAATAGTACGGAATAGTTCCTCTTTGAGTTTTTTCCACGGGATGTATAAAGTATAGTAGTTTGTGGTGTTGAATTCTTGCGTTGTAAATAGTAAGGAATTGTTCCTTTCTTGGGTTCATTTTTAGTGGCCTTTGATTTAAGGCTTGGTTTGTTACTGGCTATCTTCTTAATAAGTTCTCTTGGGTTTAAATAGTTCTCGCTGTAATCATTATAGTCTATAAAGTAATTAATTTTGTTACATATGCCGTATGTGTTAGTGGTTCCACATTCTAAAAATTTACACTTTTTGTAGTGTTCACACAAGTTTTTGATACGATAGTTAAGATTATTCATATCCAAATTCTCATTTTTAAATACATTGAAGACAATAATCATGTTGTTGTAAAATGTATCTAACATAATTCGCAGTTGCGATAAAATAAAATTTAAATTATGATCGTTTTCTCCTACACAAATTACAAGTTTGTCGTTAGGGTTTAACTTAGTATGACGACAATTCATTATTACGAGTATTTGGTTACTTAAAGCATTAGGTTTTGTTTCAGAGATTATGTTATACTTTTCATACTGAGTATTTTCTCTTGATTGAATGATAGCGCATAATGCTGCAATACGTTCATTCAGGTAAGGGTTTTCATTACGTTCAACAGAAAAACAGTATTTTTTTGTAGTTTCTTTAAAGCTCGTTGATCGCAGCTTAAAGTCGAGTCGTTAGCTACATATTACGGCGGCGCCATGTTGTGTTGTCTGCGTTGCGGAACACACAACAGATCTTACCGGTCCTCCTAACCATTGTTCAATCATTATTAGAGAAAGATCTGTCGATCTGGTTTAAGACGCAAGTATCTAATGAACAGTCAGGGAAATCAGTTGTTGCCCTGACGTCGGTGCCCGTCCGTCCGTCCGCCCGTCCGTCCGCAACCGTTCGTAAACTTTTACTGGCGGCTAAAACTAGCGACTCCGCCACCTCTTGGCGACTTTGGCCACTTTGGCGAGCTGCGTTGTGCCCCGACCGGACAATTAGTAGCCACTTCAATTAGAGCTTCCTAAGTGTTTATCTGACGTTATTTCACACAATGCAAAGTGATTTCGATCACGTAGACATTCCGCAGTAAAGTATTGAACGAGGAAAATCTTGTGGCAGCCACAATCGAGGTGCCGCCGCCGCTTGTAATAACTGATCGTAACTATATAACCGCGGTGTTTTTGAGTGCGAAGCTATCGCGAGAGGGTGTGTGTAGATATGTACGCGGGTATGGGTAAGTATGTACGTAGGTACGGGTTGTACGCAATTTCGTTATGTGTTACTCAGTATTCGCACTCAGGGGAAATCGGGGGAAGCGGATAGTGGCGCTGTAAAAATTAATATTTTTAACACGCGGCGTTTGGAAATGTTCGTGAATGTTCGGGACGTGACTGTCTGAGCTCATTACACCTCGTTCCATCGTGCAGTATTTAACTAAACCATCACTAACTCGTTTGAAATATAGAGCCGAGCAATACACGAGTGTGCACGTGGCATGCACAATACAAGAAGAGCCCTGAGTGTTCTACAGACTGCAAGTAATTTTAGTTCCAAATTAATGAAGCACCAAATTCCCCATTATAATCAGTTGATAGTTGTTGTGCTGTTTGAAGTCGATACGCGAAGTTAACGAGCGGAATGACATAACAAACGCAGACTACACGCCTCCTTTCACAGCAGCTTGTTCATATAATACAGAAGCGCGCAAAGCGGCGGCACTCGCGACCTGTTGCGTCATGTTGTGTCACAGATACGACAGATAGTGCAAGAACGGCACTGGTATGCTGCCAAGTATACTGCAATACCTCTGCGGTCGCCACTAATGGAACGTGTTCGGCTCCTCAAATATGATTTGAATTCCAATCATGTCGACAAGACCCAACTCATACATTTATTTCGAAGAAGTCAGCATTTTGCGTCAACGCGGTATATTTAGAGATTTGAGCTGATTCACCTGAAGTTATTAACTGACGTATTTACCTAACCTGCGGCTATAAATCATGTAAAAATATAAAAGACGAGGACATTCCACATTAGGTGGGACGACAACAAATAAATTGAGTCATGATGTAAAGATATTGTTTACTCTTTTCTCGGGACAACGCTAAATGTTATATACTTATGTGAATATATTATCATGTAGATGTATGTAGACCAGGCATGTTTACAAGTGTCACTCAGTGCTGTGTGCTGTGTGCTGTGTGCTGCGTGCTGTGTGCTGTGTGTAGTGGGCTGTGTGCTGTGTGCTGTGTGCTGTGCTTCCGTTCCGTTATCGCACAATGTCATGAGAGTCGTTTCGGCAACGGGTACTTCTGCGCGAACGCAATCAGGGATACAGTATTAGAGTTGTGCTCATTTTATAAATATTAACTAAGTACTTACTAACTTATTAAATTGAGATTTTTATTACATCTTACAATTTTACTTTTGAAATGTTTGCAGGCAGAAAGACACGACGGTGTAACCGACTTGACCAATATTATTGCGTTGGTTGGAAAGACCTAGCTCAGCAGCGTTGTATTGGTGAAATCACTGTCTCCGTATGAGGGCTGATGTGTGAAGCAGGCCTGCCGACTGAAGCGAGTCACTACCCCAAGGGGTACAGTCAGCTAGCTCTAAGTCAGGTGTAGCATCGCAGTCAGCGTATCTGCGCCGAGCGCTACATATTTGATGGAGGCGCGCTATTTATAATGAGTCGCTTGTTGTGCCGGACTGATGAGAGGCGAGCCGCGGCGGGGCGAGGGAGAGGGGCGGCAGTACCTCCAGCAGCGCGCTAAATAAATAGACGAGTGTTGTTTTTACATATTTTATTATAAGCAGCGCGGGAATGTTTCCGCGGAGCGCTCCGTTACGACGCGAGGCGACGAGACATCGCCGGAGCGCTGCACGTCGCGCAGTGCTGGCGCCGGCTCAGCTCGCAGCACGTTACAGCTGTTGAGTTGTTTTTATAAGGTGTATCTATTCATACACGAAATCTCTTAAGGGGTTATTGTATTCATCATTACGAACAACTTTTACTTTGGGACCAAACCTGAAATCGCGCAAACAGCGGAGTTAGCGCGAGTCGCCCCCGAGGTCCCGACACGACCCTGGCGACATTACCGCGACGCCTCCACGAAAACACTTTATATTTCTGAACACACCTGTATACACAATCTTGTGTTTTTCTTTACAAGATGAATATAATCGGAAGAATGATTCAGGGCCTCCGAAATACTGTGAATACGTGGTATTACGTGGTAATACGTGGTAATACGTGGTAATACGTGGTAATACGTGGTAATACGTGGTATATACTTAGAAGCTGTCTCGATCCATTTATTTATAACTAGAGAGTCGCCTGGCTCCGCGCGGTTGCACGACTTCACAAAACATCAAGATTTCTTTATTCTGTGTAACACTAGCACGCTGCCCGCGACTTGGTTCGCGTGTGTTTCCTACTTTCCAATAAAATTTTGGAAAATGTATGTTTACGATCTTTATCATAGGTATTCGGGCCAATGTTTCAGTTTATGGATCCAAAGAATAAGATTTTTTAAATAAACTGTCCCTTTTCATCAGGACAGGCCCTTGTTTTTTAAAAGCGTTTGGTATGTTTCCATTGTATGACTCACAGATTATTTGTATCCATTTTCGAGTTAATGGAAGCAAGCAGTAAAATTCACCCTTCAAAGTTTATTACCCTTTTCCACCCCGGTAGGAGTCCATTTTTGAAAAACCCTAAAACACATACTTTTATTTTTTTGTTTTTAGTATTAGTACCGAGTTTCGAGTTAATCCGACAGTGGGTTATTTTTTTTTCTGACCTATTTAGTTTGTCACCCCCTAAATCCTTCATGAAAGGTTTTTTTAAACTAAAAGTGATCATTTCTATTATTTACTGAAGCAAAATTTGCCAAGTTTCAAGTTTATTAACCAAATGAATAAGATTTTTCATATTAACTGATTTCCGTCTTTTCAACCCCACACGGCTAGAATAAAAAAAGCATCGATTGGGATGTTTCCATAATTTCAAAATCAAAATCAAAAGTTCAGCACTTTTCGAATGTCAAAATTACAAAAGACAGTCCCCCAAAACGCCCGCCCTTCACCACTTCCTAGTGCTTTCGCTGGGAAGAAGAAGTGGCGCAACAAACTCCCCAGCAGCACAGCTAGTTTGTTCAGTTAGAAAATACTTGACTGAATACAATACAAGGTATGCAAAGTAATTAACATTACAAGATACATACAGAACACTAAATTAAATTATTTGCCATATGTCAGCTAGCAACATTTTCGAAAAACCCAAAAACTCATCACCGTTTTTTTTCTGTCAAAAGTATTAATTCTGAGTTTCGAGATAGACCGCGTGTTAAATTCTTCCCCCTTAACTTCTCCCGCTCTGGGCGGAGCGAGAGGGTGTGTCAGACTTTTACAGACTAAAATCCACTCGTGTTCCTTCAGTTGCATGTGCCATGGGCCACGGTAACTCTTTCGAACAATCCGCGACCCTGGCAGGCATCGGCCCTAGCGGACCCCGTCAGTTACTGCTGATATCTCTTTGAGGCGCGCGTGGAACTCAACGCGCCGTCGACCCGGACCCGTCCTTACCGGACGGCGAACTGCCCATTGCTCGCCGTCCGCAAGCCCGCGCCTACGGTGGCCGGGAGTCGGCACTTGACTCCCGAAGGCCAGGGCGTCTCCTGCGGCGACTAGTGGCGTGAGGGCGCAAAGATTGCCTCTCCCTCACTCGCTCCGGCTCTTCCTTCGAAAGCATTACTGCTTCGCAGAAGGAGGTGACGGCTTCCCGTGCACTCTCGCTCCGTTCCATGGCCTGGACCAGGGCCGGACGTGAGAGATCCAAGTTTATTACCTCAAGGAATAAGATTTTTCATTTGATTTTTCATACAAACAATCCCCCCCCCCTTTCACCCCTTTACAGGTTGAATTTCCAAAAACCCCTTTTTATTGCTACATTACGCCGTGTGCAAAATTTCACATTCCTAGTCCCAGTAGTTTCTGCTGTGCGTTGATATGTCAGCCAGTCAGCAAGTTTCTCCTTTTTTATATTAATTATGTAGATGAATATTCATTTATTAGGTCATCCCACTTCCAGTGTCATATTTTTTATTTCCAATATTTATGTATTGCGCAATGGTATGCAATAGTTAATACATGTGTTGTCTTGTACAATCATGTTAGTTTAATTTGGTGTGTTGTATTGTCAAGACGTGCATTGATTTAAAATGGAAGATTGAAAAAAATCTATTATTGTAGTGGAGCAACGTATATTTCTAAAGTTTTGTGCTTTACTCAACTACTCTGGAGGAGTTGCGCACGACTTACTGGTAAAGTGTGTTGGTCGTAACGCCTTAAATAAAAGAACCGTATAGTAATGGCTTGAAATGTACAAACAAGGAAGAACCACAGCTGAAGATGAGCCGCGAGCACCTCGATTATTATCATCGACTAGATTAGAAGCAAGGGACAAAATCAAGGAAGCACTTCGTCAGTCACGTAGGGTCAGTGTCAGTGATCTCTCCACTCAACTTAACATTCCTCATTCCACTATACATAGAGTACTCACGGAGGATTTATGTCTGGTCAATAAAAGTGCAGTGTGGGTGCCCCACACTCTGAACACGGATCAGAAGGAGTTTCGTTATGAAACTGCGCGTAGCCATTTATCGTGGTATCGCCGTAAGAAAAATATACTTAATGGATTCATATGCCTTGATGAAACTTGGGTCGAATTTTATACTCCTCGTCAAAGACATCAGTCACGATGTTGGGTGGAACCGGGCACTTCAGCTGAACATTTACCACGTGCAGAGCTACATGAATGAAAAATACTACTAATAGTAGCTATGGATGTCAGAGGCATTGCTTTTTGGAGAACTTATGATGAAAATACAACTATGACTGGAGAGCGATATAACTCATTTTTAGAAGAAAATATTCCTATTTGGGCAGACGAACATCATATAACGAGTCAGACCGCACAAATCAAAAATAGTTCAGAATTTAATTGAAGATAAAGGATGGATTGAAATTATTCAGCCGCCATATTTCCCGGATATGAATCCTTGTGATTTCAATTGTTTTGGCCATGTGAAGAGGAAATTGTCGGGTACTCGGTACTATAGCAAAAAGGAGTTAGATATTAAACTAAAGAGCATTATTGTTGAATTAAATGAAAGTGGTACTTTAAATGGTGTTCAAGATTTGCCAGCAATCTGGGAGCGAGTGATTAATAGTGGTGGAGATTATTGATTAGTGTCACAAGGTTATGTAGTATAGTAGTCAGTTTTTGTAAAATAATAATAATAAAAAATATGACACTGGAAGTGGGATGACCTAATATTATACACCTATGCCATGCCATGCATGCATTCATGCCATGCATTTATGCCTTCCGGAATAAATGTTTTGAATGATGTTGAAAATCGCATCAAAATCCGTTGCGGAATTAATTTAGAAGAACACCGCGGTCACACAGTCAGACACGAAAAGCGACTTTATTTTATAATACTCGTATATATAGATAGTCAAGAAAATATAGATCAGGTTAAACATACAATTTTGAGTAAATAATGTGGCTGTTGGAACCCTTGAGCGCTGGCTTGGTGAGCGCAGTGCTTATTTATATCTGACGCCTGTCCAGCGAACTGCCGGCCCAACCTCTAGACTAGCCCGCGGCACTGCAGAGCACTCCCGCGCCCCGAGCCCTGCGCCTGCGGCACTGCAGAGCACTCCCGCGCCCCGAGCCCTGCGCCTGCGGCACTGCAGAGCACTCCCGCGCCCCGAGCCCTGCGCCTGCGGCACTGCAGAGCACTCCCGCGCCCCGAGCCCTGCGCCTGCGGCACTGCAGAGCACTCCCGCGCCCCGAGCCCTGCGCCCAGCCGACGGCTGTCATTGTCAATGCTTCATGACTAAATCATATTTCAGTGCTTCCTTACACATGTTAAAAGCACCCTTTGTCTACAACCTAATAATTAGGTCTACAACCTAATTATTAGGTTGTCTCATAAATTATTGCCAGTTAAAAGACAAATTATTATTAATATTTTTTTATTAATAAAAATATATTTAATCAATTATATAGTCTCCCTCGTTATCAACAACAGTCAGCCATCTACTGGGTAAAATTTGAATACCCTTCTCCCAAAATGAGGCAGGCTGGGACTCGAAAAAATTTTCAAGTTCAATTTTAATACTTCCAGAATTTTCGAATTTTTTTCCTAGTAAATGAAATTTAAGAGCTCGAAATAAATGACAGTCTGAAGGCGCAATATCCGGGCTATACGGTGGATGTAGAACAGTCAGCTCCTCCAGCTATTTATGTGTTAACTTGGCGCAATGAGGTCGTGCGTTGTCATGCAAAAGTTGGACTCCAAGTCGTTTTGGCCGCTTAATTTTTAACATATCTGCTAGTTTGCGAAGCTGCTGCGTATACAGATTGGCGTTAATAGTCTGATGACATTCGAGGAGTTCCCAGAAAATCATTCCTTGCCAATCCCAGAAAACAGACAACATAATCTTACGACCGTGTTCATTAAGTTTAGGCTGGGCTGGTGGGTTTTCCCCGCGAGGAATCCAATAGGCATGTCGCGTGTTAGTTTCATAATGTATCCAGCTCTCGTCACATGTCGTCGTTCATATTGCAATTTGTTCATTGTCAAAAAAAAATTATTTTTTTATTTCTGAGATATGCTTTAATTTTAATTTTGAACACGACCGCAAAAGGTGCAATGTCATCTACCAAAATTTAAATTAAAGCATATCTCAGAAATTAAAAAAAAAAAAAAAAAATTGACATTGAACAAATTGTAATATGAACGACGATGTAATACCTAATGGCCTTGAGAAAGTCTCGCCTGTGCGGACGAAGTAACAAACTTTGACAAATGGCCACACGAACGGCCCGGTCATGGTCCGTTAACGCATGAGGTGTCCAACGTGACATCACTTTGCGATATCCCATCGATTTGAGATAACGATCTATAGTCGTGTGGGATTGTCCAAGCGCCTTCTCTAAATCGCGCGTACTATAGTCTGGATGTAGCTCAAGTTCGTGACGCAAAGCATCTGATCGAAGCTGGTGGGTCGGCCTGGGCGAGGTTGATATTCGCAGCTTATATCACCGGTGTCAAAACGCTTGTACCAGAAACGAACAGTCCGATCGCTAGTAGTACCCGGTGCAAATGCAGTGTTAATCTTTTTAGCCGTTTCTGTTGAAGCCACTTTAAGTCGATGCTCATATAGCATAATAGCTCGCAGTTGACGCTGATCTGTTTTCACTAATGACTAATTATTGCGTTGCGTCCGCGCCTATTTATACCCTCACCATAAAAGATACTCATCCTTACTAGAAAGATCCAGAACTTTCTTGAATTAACTTTAGTTTAAATACGAGAAAATTCGAGAAAAATAAAACATGGCAAGAACTTATTAGACAACCTAATATTTTAACCCGAAATACAACTCCTCAACCGAATATTTTCTAGATCAGCGAATTTCTCAACAAATAATCTTGTCAGTCCTACGAGTACCACTTCAGAAATGCATTGTAATATTTTTATAAATTATTTATGTTCCTTTGTTGATTTAGTTAACTACGTTAGGTATATCACTGTATGTTGTTACTACATACCTACTGCATGTATTAAATATTTGCACGCCATCGTTATATGGCGGAATGTGTCTTTGCACTACAATTTTATTATATCATCTTTTGTACTTATCACATTTTATGCAAATAAACCATTTTGATTTGATTTGATTTGAAGAAAACGTTATTTTTATAATAAACTGAAATAACCCTGTTTCAACAACGATGAGCTTGTTAAGAGAACAATGATCGTATGCTCGTACATCTGTCAGCGACTGCAGGTCGCACAGCCGGGGCGCAGCCGGGACGCGGACCTGGCTGCGGATAATCCGGAGTCTAAGTGCTTCCTACTACTAAATACTATCATCGACTTCTTATACTAACCCGTCGCGCGACGATCACTTAGTAGATGTACACTCGTGGAATAAAAAGGTCAAACACTGTTGAGTTTTACTTGCATCGTGCATGACGTCCGTATGACGCGTGTGCGACGGCCCTCAGTGCACTCAAATTCATTAACAAAATATTGGCTGAAACAACGATAAAATAACGATTATCATGATCGACTGTTTTGCCACATAATAATTGGGTCACTACAACAATAATAATGTCATTCGTGAACACTCACTCGCGCGATGCCACAGTACATCGTGCTCGTAATGACTATTCATTACATGTCATTACTTACTGCGCCCTGTCACTCACGTGCTGATCATTACTTACTGCGCCCTGTCACTCACGTGCTGATCATTACTTACTGCGCCCTGTCACTCACGTGCTGATCATTACTTACTGCGCCCTGTCACTCACGTGCTGATCATTACTTACTGCGCCCCGTCACTCACGTGCTGATCATTACTTACTGCGCCCTGTCACTCACGTGCTGATCATTACTTACTGCGCCCTGTCACTCACGTGCTGATCATTACTTACTGCGCCCTGTCACTCACGTGCTGATCATTACTTACTGCGCCCTGTCACTCACGTGCTGATCATTACTTACTGCGCCCTGTCACTCACGTGCTGATCATTACTTACTGCGCCCTGTCACTCACGTGCTGATCATTACTTACTGCGCCCTGTCACTCACGTGCTGATCATTACTTACTGCGCCCTGTCACTCACGTGCTGATCATTACTTACTGCGCCCTGGCACTCACGTGCTGATCATTACTTACTGCGCCCTGTCACTCACGTGCTGATCATTACTTACTGCGCCCTGTCACTCACGTGCTGATCATTACTTACTGCGCCTTGTCACTCACGTGCTGATCATTACTTACTGCGCCCTGTCACTCACGTGCTGATCATTACTTACTGCGCCCTGTCACTCACGTGCTGATCATTACATGTCATTACTTACTGCGCCCTCTCACTCACGTGCTGATCATTACTTTCATCAGACAGGGCGGCAGGCGGCAGGTACCTACATGATGCTACATGTGTTCCCGTGGATTCAGTACCTACATGATTCTGAATTTTTTCGTTGTTTATTTAAAAAGAAAATGCTGTTCATTTTGTCTGCGTACGTATTGCACTTTTCCATGAAACAGCAGATTTTTGTTTTATAGCCGACGGAAAATTTCTACGCTAGGGAGGGAATTACGTGCTGAATTTATGGTTACAGCTTGCGCGTCGATGTTCCCTGCCACCTGTAATTAGTAAATGCAAACGAAAAACAATTTGATTTGAATGTCTCTTGGTGTTTAATTTAGACATGAGAAGGTATTGCGGTATGCTTGGTAAGTAGTTCTCCGCTAGATTCTTGTTTTAATTAAACACTACACGTTGTTCTACTTTTACGTGGCTTGCCATGACAGGTGGATCGGACGTTCCTGAAGCGAGACCCACTCATCGTCGTCCAGCTACTGCCGGATAGACAACCACAGCCACACAGCGACGTGGACAGGCCCCCACCGGATATATGCGGGCAAACCTTTAACAGGCTCCGCTAGCATAGAGGGCCAAATATTTGACGTGGGTTCAATTATTAACTGGATAAATTTATGTACAGTCAGGGAAATTAATAGTTAAATGGACACTCACGTCAATTCACCGTTGTATCCATTTTACAAAACTGTCAAAGAGTGTCAGTAATATGGGTTTAATATACGGAAAAATTAAGTTGGAAGTTGTTTACACGAAATACAGTATTTTTTTATTCTACTTGAAAAATAAACTTGTTACTTTAATTATTGGAATAAATTCTTCTGCTATCATTATTATGTACTAGATGCGCCCCTCGGTTTCACCCGCATAAGTGTCGATCCCGTGGGAATATCGGGATAAAAAGTATTCTATGTGTTAACCCTGGTTATAAACTATCTGTGTACTAAATTTCATCCAAATCCGTTCAGCCGTTTGAGCGTGAAGATGTAACAAACATACAAACACACACACATACACACTCAAACATTTTTCTTTATAATATTAGTGTGATGTTCTTGTTCATCTTGTACAGTCACAGGACAATAATCCACTACCACCTCAACGACCAAATTTACCTGCACGGTACTGCGCGTATACATATGTACGTGTGAGTGATTTCAACACAAACATTTACTCGTCATACGCTATAACTACGAGAAGGTGATAGTGCGTGGGGTCAATACTAGACAAAGATAACAATATACTTTTGTTTTCCTCATATTAGTGTTCGCACCGAGCCAATTCGAAAGTAAAGCTAAAATTTGAATCTATAATCTTCAGTTCATGTGGCAAAGTGGAGTCAATGTATGACTTGTAAACGAGTACCTGTTGGTTCGAAACCCACCCGTTTGAATAGATCGATTTTATGATTTTTTTAGTTTTTTATTATAAATAAACAACCAATACTTATTTTTTATATTTAAATTAATTTTATATATAATTATTATAATAAAATTGGCTTTTAAACCGAAAATTACAAACAAAAAGGAATCAATTATAAAGGAATAGGCAATATTTTAGCTTGAAATAAAATAATAGTAGGTTATTTGCAGAATCATTTATTTAAATTATTATTAAATAAGTTAAAAAATCAAAAATTTTATCAAGTCTGTTGATATTATTCATAAATGCTTTTAACTTTATTGAGATTATAGCTTAATAATTCATTTTCTCAAAGAGAAAAGAAGATTGAAGCTTAACCCCAATCTTACAATCATAAACTAACTTACGTATTACTTACTATTTATATTACGACCAGCACTTCCCCTGTAAAAAATAGCGTAATATTTTACCCGTTATACGCACAATTGGAAATCTATTGTTATCTACAAACATGGTGTGCAATCGATGTTTGAAGAGTAATTAATATTTGGTATCCATTATTGTCAATGCAGCTAAGCAGACGCCGACGCATGGAGGCAACAATGTTTGCACATATATCTGTGCCACGTAAATTATCCCACAATTGAGTGAAATGGGATTTAAGCTGCTCAGGACCTCTCTCATCTCGTGCTTCCCTATCTATCAGCTATCTTTGAACCATTAAACCCCATATATTTTCAATGGGGTTTAGATCAGGGGACCGTGCTGGCCACGGAATAACTTTAATATCAGCATGATGGTTAAACCACTCTTTTACAACACTGGCACGATGTGTTGGACAATTATCTTGAACAAAACTTAGTTCACTAAAGTCTTCCGAGGGGTAAACATTACGCACAGTAGGTAGCATTATGTCATTTAAAACTTCAACACACATTCAGATATTCACACTTATTCTACCTGATTCTGTATTCGGAATAATGTTAAATAGTCGTCTCCCAGTTAAAATCTAAATATTCCCGGGCAAAACGTAGTCGTTCCTCTTTGTTTTTTGAGTCAAAAATGTTTTTTTAGCTGGTTTCCGATGATGTAAGCCTTCAGCATGGAGTGCACGGCAAACAGTTTGCAATGATGTAGCAAATTGATCTGCAAACATTCTAGTTGGAATGAAACCGTTTGTTCCATGAAACGTCGCTGAGTCGGTCGTAAGCGGCGGCCTTCCGCTTCTTACACGACTCTGCAGACTACCTTCTTCCTCAAACCTCTTTACCCAACGCCTCACAGTATTTCTATAAAACAAAACGAAAAAAATATTAGCACACTTGCAACTACCGATTTATTTAATAAGAAAGTCATACACCACAATTATCATCATAATAAAATTATAATAACTTACACATAAGCCGGTTAGAGTTGAAATTTGAGAAATATTAAGCCCATTTTTATGCAAAGCGACAACATTTGGCCAGGCATCAATACTAATATTTGCTTGCATCTTGAATGAAGATTATCAAACAACACGCTAATCGCAATAATAACACAAACGCTCGTAACAAAGTTCACCAACCAACAACGTCGTAATAAGCTATTAGTCTATGGTCGTAACTACTTTATTCAATTCAGTAGTTTATTTTGTTTCACAATCACCCTCATCTTTTTTTTTTTGTTATTATACTATCTTAATACGCTCGCGACATGGCAGGCTTGTCTCTAAGGCAAATGATTATTATATCGCACTCTTTCTAACTAGATAATTATGAAAGAGTGCGATATACGAGATCGTGTATGTGTGCAAAATGCTTGTTATAGAAAAAGGTCGTAAGTGCGACTTGTTTTGATGTGATAGATTTGTGAAACTGCAAGTGGACTTCTGTCTCTTACTGTACATTACTCAAACAGCATGTCGATTCTGTAAAAATCTCACCGTGAAAACTTGCATGGAGTGAGCTGTCAGTGTCATCCCACTGATGCTAGGGATTGACCAAGCAAACATTTACAATCATAATCAAGATTTTAATAATATTTTTTATGCTATTGCTGGTTAGTTAGTTTGCTTAGTTTTTTTTTAATTTATTTTTTTATGCGTATTTTCATCAGTATAGTAGCTGTCTTAAACGTGAATGTTTTATTTTATTTATTGTTCGCGCGTGACGCGCTCGCGCCTTAGGCTATATAAAGACTAACCTAGGGAAAAAAAAACGACATTGAGATTCTAAGTTTCTGTTTTGCTATTTTATTTGAAAACCCCAAAAAATAGTAATGTTTTTACAACTAAAATTCTAGCCTTGAAATTATACAAAGTGATCAATAGAATTACCATAAAAAATATTATTAAAATCTCGATTATGATTGTAAATGTATGCTTGGTCAATCCTTAGTATCAGGTGGAATGACACTGACAGCTCACTCCACGCTCACTTCACCTAAGTTTTCACGGTGAGATGGTTACAGAATCGCACTGCAGTATGGAGTCTGCAAGGTATTTAGGTATCCCTTGACCAAAGTACACACCGAGCTCAAAACGAGATAAATTTAATTACAATATACAATGTGAGTAATGAAATCGCGGAAAAACTTAACACCGCGATTTAGCTGAAAATCAAAAATATACATTTAGTCAAAAAAGTATCGGGAATGGATGATTTTTGTTTATGGCTCCAAATTCAATTTTTTGTTGTTATTAGATTGGCGCAACTGTTTTCTATTTTGGCGCGGATTTTAAGTTACATTAATTGTTATTTAGATTAAATACAGTGCTGTTTTTAGTTATATCATATTATTCTGTAGTGTGTATTGCGAATTTCATAATGGTCAAAAACATCGAACAAAGAGTTTGTCTTAAATTTTGCATCGCCAATGGAATTTCGTGTTCAGAGTCACTGAAAATGTTACAGAAGGCTTACGGAGAATCGGCTTTATTAAAAACACGTGCTTATGAGTGGTACAAAGCGTTCAAAAGCAGTCGAGATGTTTGCCTCGCTCTGGTAGGCCATCGACGTCTGCAACTGAAGTTAACATCGCAAAAGTGAAGGAAATAGTGACTGGAAATCCTCATTCAAGTTTGAGATGGATAGCCGCCGAACTTTCTGTGCCTTACGAGTCGATCCGTGCCGTTTTAAATAATCACTTGGGAATGAAACATGCCGCTCGGCTAGTCCCAAAATACCTGAATTTTCTCCAAAAACTCAATCGCATAAGAGTCGCTGAGGACATGCTAGAATGAGTCAATTCCGACCCAACATTCATGAAACGCGTTGTCACTGGTGACGAGGCGTGGGTTTACGAGTTTGACATGCAAACTAGTCAACAAGCTTTAGAATGGTGCCTTCCAACTGAAGCGAAACCGAAAAAACACGCTAATGTCGATCAAAAGTCAATGTCATGTTGACTGGTTTCTTTGACTATCGCGGTGTTGTACACTCGGAATTCTTGCCGGAGGGTCAAACGGTAAATAAAGAATATTATTTGAGCGTTTAAGAGAGCAAATTAGACGAAAAAGGGCAGATTTATTGTTAGCTTCAATATTACGATTTTTTCTACTTAGTTTATTTATTATTCATGGTGATTTAATCATTTCTGGACACTGATATTTATTCGAAGTTGGTGTTTTTTTTTGTTTTCTTTTTGTAAAAAAGTTTTTATTTTTCAATTTTTGGTATGCCTACCCCACACAAATTTAATTAACATTACTTGCTATGTAAATATAAGTGTCAGTTTAGTTATCTTGCCGCAATCATGTAGATGGTAGTGACTAAGGCTAAAAGAATGCTTGTCTTTATAATTCGTACGTCGAAACCTTTTCGTAATTACCTATAGTAGCATTATTTTACTTTACAACGCACTAGTAATGAGCTCTTTGGAATATTGTTCCGCAATTTGGTCTCCCTATTGTTCAACTTATTCTAATAGTATTGAATCTGTTCAGGCCCGTTTTGTTAGGTATTTATGTGTGAAGAGTGGGATCCATAAAGCTATACCTGATTACAATGACAGGTTAAGGCTCTTTAAAATGATTAGCTTAAAAGAAAGACGTAGCCATTCTGACTTACTAATACTCCATAAAATTATAAACGGTTTCATTGGTTATTAACAGTTTCTGTAAAAATGTCTTCACAGGACTGCTCTTTCTCTCTCTAACTACTAGCTCTGCCTTCTCTTTATATCTTAGAAAGTATTTTGTATGTTTTCAAAATAAGAAACGATTCCCATAATATACAATATACACGTAGTAATAATGGTAATACCTAAATTTAGTTTCACTAAAAGTTGCTGCTTTTAGTCATTTTTTATAAACAGCATCCGCTTTTATAAGAAGTTGCCTAAGCCGGTTACAGAACCTAGCGATGTATAGTTCAAAACCTTCATCAAACATGTCTTTATGAAAAAAGCATATTATTATAAGATTAAAGACTATGTTGAAGACATGGTAGTTTGTCAATCATTCCTCTTGCACATGTGGCTTCCCTGGCACCTCATTAACGGCATAACTACATAAATGTCTATTAACTGCTCTCAAATTACGACGTTTATTCTTTATTTATTTTTTACGTACTTCTTTGACATCATATTTTTATTATTTGACATTATTAGTGGTTGTAATGGCAATCATGTCAATTGGTTTTAATACTCGTAGGTTTTTATATTTAATTTATCCTTTTGATAGATTCTTTTACGAGTATATTTTGTAAATGTGAGGACTTTGTAGGCCTTGTAGAATTTAGATCTGTAGACCATGTTTTATTTTATTAAGTACCTGGTACTTGTTGACAGGCGTACGCTGTCCTACCATACCTACTGTAATTTGAAAACATTGTAAAATCCAATTATTTTTAAAAGAGTAACCGTGGAGTTTCTTACCGGCTCTTCTCCATCGGAAACGAACAATTGGAACCGTGCACCTAGCTTCTGACGTTTCATAAGTGCCCATGTAGGTTTTTATGAAATAAAATATTTTGATTTTGATTTGATTTCTCATCAAAAGCTTTTGGTTGTCAGAAGAAGATTCCTCTACCTCTTTGAAGTTCGTTAACAGATGATCGGGTTCAGTAGATACGAGTATCAGTGTGCATGTTTACGATTTTGTTTTATTGCAGGGAACCTTGTTGACTCTGGTTTTATATATGTACTTACTCCCTGTAAGTACATATATAAAACCAGATAGGATCCATCCGAGTTTGGTATTTTACACAGGAGACCCAGGCAGACCCTCGATTACACCCATTAAAACAAAAAAAATAATGGGAGGTGTAATCAAGGGTCTCCTGTAATCAAGGAGTGGCTAGCTGATTGACAAAATTGATATTTTGCTAAGAGCAGAAGTGTATTACCAGGTGGTAGTACACTTCTGCTCCTAGCAAAATATCAATTTTGTTTGGAGTATTAAATGGAGCCTAAATGGAGCCTCCAGGCGGGTTGACCTCGGCATGAATTTGGACAAGACAAAAGTCATGTACAATTCGCACGTCTTGCCGAGTCCAATCCACATCGAAGGGCCCCTATTCGAAGTTGTGACGGATTATGTCTACCTAGGGCAAGTCATCCAGCTCGGTAGACACAACTTTGAGAAAGAGGCCGACAGAAGGATCCAGTTTGGTGGGGCAGCATTTGGAAAGCTTTGTCAAGTCTTCTCGTCGCCTACCCCTCAATGTTTGAAGACTAAGATCTTCAACCAGTGCGTCCTGCTCGTCATGACATACGGTGCTGAAACGTGGACACTGACGGTCGGGCTGGTCCACAAATTCAAGTTTCTTTGAAGGATAAAATCAGTAATGAAATTATCCGGAAAAGAACCGGAGTAACCGACATAGCTTGCAGAGTTAGCAAACTGAAGTGGCAGTGGGCTGGCTATGTCTGTCGAAGGGCCGATGGCCGGTGGAGCAGACGAGTCCTGGAGTGGAGACCGCGTATCGGCAAGCGTAGTGTGGGACGCCCCCCAGCTAGATGGACGGACAACCTAAAGAAGGTAGCTGGGGTAGACTGGATGCGGAAGGCGGAGGACAGGATGTTGTGGCGCAGTCTGGGAGAGGCCTATGTCCAGCAGTGGACTGCGATAGGCTGAGTTGATTGTCGATGATGCTTGAGGTCCTTCCAAAACAAAAGTACTTGTTTTCCTTTCTTCCCTCACCAAGGCAGTGGCCAATAATAATAATAATACTTGGCTATTTACATTTGAACTACAAGATCTATGTTTTTTGGTGCCTCGCTCTGTGAAGTTGACGGCGGAGATTGATCCATACCATTCCTCTTGATCACACGAACTGTGTCACTTTTAGGGACTGATTTTGGTTGGAAAAGAGTGTTGTCTCTTTCTACGAACACGACAATTGGTTGAATTATGACATGAATTCATCGAATGATTTGGACCAAGACTGTTGAAGCACCGCTTATTGGTTTGGTTCGCGAAAACTTGTCCATGGCACTAAAAATAGCAATAGAAATCTCGGGTAACAACACTAATGGATTGACCGACGTTTGGCTCATTAACGTTAGAACTGCACAATGTAACAGTATTATGATCGATTTGAAATCCTTATATGAATTATTGCTGTGTCATTTTTTATGAATAGGTATAATACAAAGTGACACATACATTTTATTACTTTCATTTAAGGAACATTGGACTGTCTGTAAAATACAATTTATTTCATTAAGCTAGTATGGTGTTATGTGACCCTAATTCATTGCTCTCGAGTGTAGTTAAAAAGTATTGTGTATTTCCTTGTTCATCTAGTTAAAAAGTCAGTAATAAGAAAAGCAATCTGCTGAGTGACACAACCACTTACAAACTAAACATTTTTGGAAGAGTATCTTTCTGAAACTGAAAAAACAATTTCACAGTTTCACACTACAACCTACCTACAAATATTTGGAAAACATAACAGAAATATTCAAAGTACCTATTAGTATTTTGTGAAGCTGTCCTATTTTCCTTTTGTTCAATGTTGGTTTGTCAAGTGTAACAAATGGCTGTAATATTGTCGCGAAAGGCGCGCGGCGCGGCGGCGACCGCGCCCGAATGTATTGTTGTCGGACTGAGAGTACATCATGTGGTTGTACAACTGTCCACTATCTGCATGTTAACAGAATATTATTATAGACCTTTGTACTTCACGCATTAAAACATAATTCGTCTTTTCAATACCTGTGGCTGATGGCTGAGTGAGCTCCATTATGAATATCTGTGGCTGATGGCTGAGTGAGCTCCATATTGAATACCTGTGGCTGATAGCTGAGTGAGCTCCATATTGAATACCTGTGGCTGATGGCTGAGTGAGCTCCATATTGAATACCTGTGGCTGATGGCTGAGTGAGCTCCATATTGAATACCTGTGGCTGATGGCTGAGTGAGCTCCATATTGAATACCTGTGGCTGATGGCTGAGTGAGCTCCATATTGAATACCTGTGGCTGATGGCTGAGTGAGCTCCATATTGAATACCTGTGGCTGATGGCTGAGTGAGCTCCATTTTGAATACCTGTGGCTGATGGCTGAGTGAGCTCCATATTGAATACCTGTGGCTGATGGCTGAGTGAGCTCCATATTGAATACCTGTGGCTGATGGCTGAGTGAGCTCCATATTGAATACCTGTGGCTGATGGCTGAGTGAGCTCCATTTTGAATACCTGTGGCTGATGGCTGAGTGAGCTCCATTATGGAAAACTGTAGCTGATGGCTGAGTGAGCTCCATTATGGAAAACTGTAGCTGATGGCTGAGTGAGCTCCATTATGAATATCTGTGGCTGATGCCTGAGAGAGCTCCATTTTTAATTCTTGTGGTTGATGGCTGAGTGAGCTTCATTATGGATACCTGTGGTTGATGGCTGAGTGAGTTCCATTATGGAAAACTGTAGCTGATGGCTGAGTGAGTTTTATTTGGAATTATTCATCTATTTGAAATTTGAGTGCTGGGGAGTTTGTTCATTCATACGCAATACATTAAAAGTGGAATAATTAAAAGTAAAAAGAAAAGGCATGTGACAGGCTGGAACGAACATTGCAAAAAGGCATATGAATAGGCTAGGCTTCGCTTTCATGAGTGGGTACTCGTAGCCCAAGGCAAAAATACGTTCGGTCAGACCTATGACGAAATGCGAAACTCTCAAAGTTGGTTTAAACATCAGCTCAAGTGGTGTAGCGGTGGTCGGGGTCACTATCAGTTGAGTACAGGTTGGAATGTGGTGTAAGGCAAGGTGGGCTCACATTGCCGACTCTCTTCAACTTGTAATAGGTGTGCAAGTAGAAAGACGGCTTTTTTGGTCAAGTTTAACTTTATTGAAAATATGCTATTCAAAAAGATTAATAATCGAAATAATCGCCATTACTGTCAGCCTTTTGCCATCTATCGGGTAGCTGATGAATGCCTTCGCGATAGAAAAGCAAAGAAACAAAGAAAAGCAAAGAAACAAAATAGTCATCAAGCCATTTTCGCACATCATCAATTTTCGTGAACTGCTGGTCTTTTAAATATGACGACATCGATGTGAATAAGTGATAATCGGAAGGCGCTAAGTCTGGAGAATACGCCGCATGATAGACGACTTCCCAGCCTAAGGAGAAGATGAGTTCCTGAGTTGATTTCGCTGTATGTGAACGAGCGTTGTCATGCAGCAACATAACTTTCCGTATTCCTTGGCCTGTAAATGCTCTTTTTTCGTCAAGAGCATTACTTAATTTTATCAAGTGGGCCTTGTAACGTTCAGCTGTAACAGTCTGAACAGGTTATAAAAGCTCGTAGTAAATAAATCCTTTCCGATCCCACCAAACACACAGTAACACTTTGGGGGTATGAATATTCGTTTTTACTACTGAGGTTGATGGCTGGCCTGGATCAACCCATGTTTTTTTGAGTTTTGGATTATCATAGGAAAACCATTTTTCATCACCCATAATGATTTTATGCAAAAAATTGTTTTTTTCGTATCGGGTAAGCAAATTCATACAGATTTTAACTCTTCAATCTTTGTTGTCTTCCGTTCGTTTATGAGGGACCCATTTTCCTTTTTCTGTATTTTTCCCATTGCATGCAATCGAAGTGATATTGCTTGGTGAGTAACCACCAACTGTTTTGCAAGCTCTTCTTGAGTTTGACAGGGATGTTCGTCTAGTAAAGCTTGAATTTCTTTAACTTAAAATTTTTTTGCCGCACCTGGACGTGGATCGTCTTCAAGACTAAAATTTTCATCAAGAAATCTTGCAAACCACTTTTTTACTGTTGAATTACTCACAGAATGTTCACCCAAAGTAGAATTAATCAAATAATTAATCAATTCAATAGCTTGAGTGTCATTTTTTCCCATTTGAAAACAAAATAGAATGCAAGGGCGTAAATGTTGTTTACTAACTTACATCTTCTGAAAATGTCACATACAGAATAACAACTTGTAAATGACTGAAGCCTATTGGCATGAAAAGAACAATGAATTAACCACACGTATTCAAAATGGTGGGCGAATCGGATACGTTCAAGATGTTTTTGAATGCAACCAACTTCAGAGCCGAGTTTCTACTTGCACACCTATTATATTGACCGGCTGATCCGTGAACTCAGTGTGTGCGTTACTCCAGCGGAATGTTGTCGCTTTTCAGGATTTCGGCTTGACAGAAATTAGTACCTCATCTCGTGTAATTGTGCCCGAAATTAATAATTTGTGCGTCCAGCCGATCCAAAGATATTCACGAAAAATAGATTTCGCTGGAGTAACGTTACTACAGCGACATGTTTTTTTACCCGTGGTCGTAGCTGAATACAAACTAGCTACTTAGATAGATATAATTTGTGCCTAATTGTGCCCAAAAAATATAATTTTTGCGTCTTGAGGTTTCGGAGTTATTCAAGATTCCGCTGGGGTAACGTTTAGCAAATTGCTGTATCTCTTAAACGGCATGACATACAACTACGATTTTTTTACTACGGTGGGTCTTAATTTGTGCTTAATTTGTGCAATTTTATTTTTTCTATAATTGACACCTTTGGATAATTAGATTTTTTTTTTCAAAAACCCTAAAATCGATCCTCGCGCTTCAATGAGAAACCCTAGAAACTTACCAATTATGGTGATTTGTACCTTTCATGAACTCAAAGCATCATGTGAAATTCGATGTTTATATTCCAACTCCTTAGAGAGTTATTCCATTTTAATTAAAATCTGGCCACGATATAATGTAACACTCCAATACATGAGTTATTATTAAGCTATTTCACTCCCAAAAAAGGCGCATTGGCAAAAAAAAAAACGTGTCTCTTAAAATTTGATGGAGAATAACATAATATATCAGCCACAAAAAAAATCGGAGGTGACACGTCGGGATACTTCCTTGTTAGTAGATTTAAAAATATTAATAACTCCATACCGATATTGGTTCGTATGGCCTGATGACGTCACTTGCCTTAAATTATTATGTACGAATATGCACTTCTACCACCATAGACTTATAAAAAAAGGAGGACTCCGCGCCACGCATATCGAAAGTGAAGCACAGTAAGTATGCTGGACCATTTGTACAGACGCCAGTACATCTAGCTACTACAATCTGTCAGATTTCTTTAACACATTGAACGCCGTGGTGGTCACCGGTAACTACACTTTACTTTCCATCTGAGCTGACGCCGGTTCACGATTTCGACAAATTTTACACATTATATTTTACTGGCTCATACGGTTCAAAATAGTCTAAATAATTATTTATTATTACTATCCAAATAATTAAAAAAATAATCTCTGTTTCTCACTGGTGACCACCACGGCGTTCAAAGTGTTAATAGATTTTCAACTTTATCGCTAAAGCATAAGGTTCAATGTTGATTGGGAAAATCTGACAGTTTCGGGTAGCTTGATATACTGGGGTCTGTACAAACTCGCCTCACGCACACATTTACATCATAGTGTGCCGACCAGTCGCCAATACGTGACCATAAGCACAATGTACCACAAAACCAATGCGTATTGTCCAGCCGAAATTACACGCGTTGTAATTATACACACAATTCCTTGAATTACTGGGAAAAAGATAATGCGCACACGCTCTCCACACACGAAATTGGCGGCCAATTACTCGTGTCAAACAAAATTAACACCGAACCGAACTAAAAGTGCGTTATACGAATGTTGGTACCATTGTTTTTCATTGAAGAATGTTTACAAAAAACCATTCAAAAAACGAAATGTTGTACTACATATTTAAGAAGGTTGGCACAATGTACTGTAAGCCCGGTTTGATGTAGTAATTCGAATTTGTTCGGTTAATCGTGTGATTTCTTTTCCTATCGTTTTTTTCTTATATCTAAGTAGTTAGAAGGTTTTTTCAGCTGAAACTTTAAGGATAAACAATTTAATAAAGGTACTAATTATTAGTATAATCATAATATCAGTCACTTAATAATAACTCATGTATTGGAGTGTTACATTATATCGTGGCCAGATTTTAATTAAAATGGAATAACTCTCTAAGGAGTTGGAATATAAACATCGAATTTCACATGATGCTTTGAGTTCATGAAAGGTACAAATCACCATAATTGGTAAGTTTCTAGGGTTTCTCATTGAAGCGCGAGGATCGATTTTAGGGTTTTTGGAAAAAAAAAATCTAATTATCCAAAGGTGTCAATTATAGAAAAAATAAAATTGCACAAATTAAGCACAAATTAAGACCCACCGTAGTAAAAAAAATCGTAGTTGTATGTCATGCCGTTTAAGAGATACAGCAATTTGCTAAACGTTACCCCAGCGGAATCTTGAATAACTCCGAAACCTCAAGACGCACAAATTATATTTTTTGGGCACAATTAGGCACAAATTATATCTATCTAAGTAGCTAGTTTGTATTCAGCTACGACCACGGGTAAAAAAACATGTCGCTGCAGTAACGTTACTCCAGCGATATCTGTTTTTCGTGAATATCTTTGGATCGGCTGGACGCACAAATTATTAATTTCGGGCACAATTACACGAGATGGGGTACTAATTTTCTGTCAAGCCGAAATCCTGAAAAGCGACAACATTCCGCTGGAGTAACGCACACAACTCAGTAGCGCCGGTGTGGGCTCTTCGATTGCTGGTGTTCTTGTCAATAACATCAGTTACGCGGACGACATGGTGCTGCTGAGTCCATCGATCAGTGCCCTTCGAAAACTGATATCGAACTACGAGCGGTATGCGGGGACCCACGGACAGATATAACACCATTAAAAGCGAGCTCATGGTGTTTAAGGCAGGATCTAAAAGTTATGACACTGTCCCACAGGTCATGCTGAATGGCAGTGTCCTTAAAAAAGTCTTGCAGATAAAGTATCTGGTCCACTGGATCACCGAGACGCTTGTAGATGATATTGATATAGATAGGGAGCGCAGGGTTTTGTTTGTTAGAGCTAATACGCTGGCTCGTAGGTTCGCGCGATGTACTGCGGAAGTAAAAGTTACGTTGTTTAGGGCATTTTGCAAATCGTTTTACACGTGCAGCCTATGGGTCAAGCATACAAAAAAATCGTATGACACCCTGCGTGTTCTCTACAACAACGCCTTCTGGGCGTTGATGAAGCTGCCTCGCTACTGTAGCGCATCGGGTATGTTTGCGGACGCAAAGATGGATGAGTTTGCGGCGATTATTCGCAAGAGAGTTGTGTCCCTGATGCGCCGCGTACGAGACAGTTCTAACAGCTACCTTCAGCTGCTTGCATGGAGGATGGATCTGGACTTGGATTGTACTGGACCAGGCTGCATGTTGAGCACTCCAGGTCCAAACCTAAATTTAGACTAAGGTGATTGGCATTGTGACTTGTATTGTTTTTTTTTTTTAAGTATATGATATTGTTTTTTTTAATTTCTTTTGATTTAATTTTGAATTCTGTGACCGTGACAATTTGTATCTTTTTATCTTTTAATCTTCGTTTATTTTATTTGCATTGACATTGTATTTTAATTTGAATTCTGTGGGTTTTTTTGTGAATTTGTTTTGTAGAAGTGATATTGTGATATTTTATGTAATATGGGTGGTGTTGCCTGAATTAAGTGATTATTATTATTATTAATTCCTTTATTTCATTTTGATACACTTATTATCTATATTTTAAATATTTTTATATAAACATAAAATAAAAAAAAAACATTTAAAAATATAAAAAATAGTAGCCCACCGGTATCGGGAACAGGGTCCAAGCTACCGGCGGTCAGGGCTGCTGAGAGAGGAATCTCCTAACGATACGCGCCGTGTCCAAAAGTACCGCTTTCTGGATCAAGCCCTTGATCCAGCCGCCTAACGAGAGCCTCTTCAGGTGTTGATCGAGGCTCTTGGCTATTATGCCATTGGCCGTCACGACTATCGGCACAATGATTGCTGTATCCACTTCCCACATGTCGACAACCTCGCGAGCCAGGTCAAGATATTTATTCTGTTTATCTTTTTCAGCTTTCACGAGGTTCTCGTCATGCGGGACCGCTATATCAACAATCACTGCGCGACGCTCTAATCGATCTATCACCACTATGTCGGGCTTATTGGCAACAATAGTCCTGTCAGTGATGATAGATCGATCCCAGTACAACGTGATATTGCCATTTTCGAGAACTGGGTCGGGCACATACCTATAGTACGGAACTTCCGATTCCACAAGATTGTACTTCAGAGCAAGTTGCTGGTGGATAATCCTGGCTACAAGGTTGTGCCTATGCAAGTAGTCTCCGTTAGCTAGATGAGAACAGCCAGAAATAATGTGACGGATTGATTCCCCGGGACGGTGGCATGCCCGACAAATGTCAACCGTGCCGTCCTTCACAATATATTTCCGGTAGTTGTTCGTCATTATAACTTCGTCCATAATCGCAAAGACAAAACCTTCGGTTTCCCCAAAGAGGTCACCGAATCGTAACCAGGATACGGATGCTAAAAGGTCTACATCGGGCCCATGTAGGACCCGGTAAAAGCGCCCGTGAAGCTCTTTGTTCTGCCATACCTCCCTGCGGTCATTAGTATCTAATACTATAGGTTTGCGCCAGTTCTCGTTAGCTAAGGAGAGCGGGGTGAGGACCTTGTCTACCGAGGCCACATCTCGGTGCATCCCCACATCGGCTTCTAGGAAGTATTCCCTGAGACTGCATATCTCACGGTTGTGCAGAGTCTTAGCATTTAAGAAGCCTCGACCTCCGCACTTCCGCGGGATATACAGTCTCATCACCGATGAACGTGGGTGATGCATCCGATTTGTGGTCAGTAGAGTGCGGATCCTCCTATCCAGGGCGTTAAGTTCCGTCTGAGTCCATTTGAGTATGCCGAAAGAGTACATCAAAACCGGCATGACCCAACCGTTGAAGGCGCGCACCTTGTTTCCGCCTGATAAAAGACTATTAAATACTTTATTCAGGCGGCCAAAGAAACGCTCCTTCAACGATTGCTTCATGTCAGCAACATTGATGCCCAACGCTTCCGACATACCCAAATACTTATAGGTTTCGGATGCGGAGAGGGCTCTAAGGTTTATGGAATCCGAGAGTTGGGTCCCTACGGATTCCACAATCTCCCCTCGCTTTACATGCATGACCGCACATTTGTCCACACCAAATTCCATCCTGATGGCGCTACTGAAAGTTTCAGTTACTTTCAGTAGCTCCATCAGTTGCAAATTGTTGGGGGCAAAGAGTTTTAGGTCATCCATGTTAAGAAGGTGAGATATAACCTGACCACCTCTCCTCAGCCGATAGCCTAGACCTGAATCCTCCAGCAGAGTGCTTAGAGGATTCAAGGCTAGGCAGAACCAAAGTGGACTCAAACTGTCACCCTGAAATATACCTCGCTCGATCCTTATCGGTTCGTTATTCCTTTGGATATTTCGACATCCTGGATAGCGAAGGACCGATAAGGATCGATAAATTCACTGTGTAATTTAAAAAGTAGCTCATGGATTTACCCTCGACTTCTAAAAGCGTATATGGGTTCTGATCAGGATTCCACCACACGTTGTAAAAGATAATCACATGTTCATAGCACGCATGCCAACAATATTATATGTATGAGCTTATAAAATAACCAACCATAAACCAGGGCTTAATGTATCGTTTGTGTGAGCAATGAGCATGCCATAGTTTGATAGTGTAATGTTTGTATAAACAATATTGAATCAAAGACTTACTTCATAATAACCTTACCAGTCGGGCCGCCGTCAACACAACGATCTTATTTACTAAAGTATGGACACGCTCAGCCATTGACGAGACGAGGCACCTTCCCCGTCCGTACCGCCGCTGTGGTGTGTCACATTAACAATACGAACGTACAACTTGTATTGAAATAGCTCACTTATGTGCATAGTTACTGTTATTTAGCTAGTGGGATATTGTCGGTGTGGAAGTACTTCCTAAAGAATTTGTAAATATTTAAGTTTCAAATGACTGAATGCCTACTCAAATATTAATAGTTTTCAGGAGACTCGATGCTGCAGTATAAGAAAATATTATAAGTACTAAGGTAATAGATTTTTTATTTAAAAAATACCTACTCCTACCACCTACTACCTATTCCTACTTTAATTAATATACTCAAACATCAATCAATCGACTTCACGTTAGGTGCCTACCTATTGTGAAGTCAATTGATTGATAATAGATTAGAAAATTCACACTCAACTCAAATTCAAATTCAAATCACAACATCAATCCTTGGCAGTCGTGTGAAATCGTTATCTGCTCAAAATGTGTTCAACAATCAAATTGAAATGAATCGAAAATGTAGGTACTACCGTTTCAGTTTTCAATAGGTAGGTAGGTACATTTTACAGTGTGACTAAATATAACCTTTTGGGTAAAAATAAACCTGCACCCGAGTAGCGCCGGAAGTCTACCCCGCCGCCGGCGAGTGTCCTACTGCGGTGACACCGGCGACACTCAGTGTCGGCCGTGTCGGGGGTGTCGGGTCAGGCGCGACACTCCTCTCGACAGCTTATTACTGCAGTGTCAGTACTTCCTGGACACTTTTATATTCATCCCAGCGTCAGTGATGTCACGCCGGCTTGCACGCCGCGTGAACTCGACCACATTTCAAATGACATCCCCTATGCATTTTAAAATTTGAATTTTCAAACGTCTATTTGTAACAATGTGAATAGAAACATTTAAGAAGTAAATCTTATGGATTTCTTTAAGGAAAGAGAAAAGTTGCTCCTAATATTTGTGCATGTAGTGCATGTGTTCAGAATCAGAATCAGAAATCATTTATTTGCATTGAATGTGGGTACAAAATATATATGTAGGTACTTACTAAATTTTACAAACAAACAAATAAAAAAAGGAAAATAAAACATAAAAAGTACAGTTATGTGGATCTACAGCCTTCCTACCATAAACTAAACATCAAACACAAACATCTTTATTCCGTAATTTACAAATGATTGATTAAATAAACTATTTTGCCTACACTAATAAGGTACATAATTATATTATTTGAAATAAAATATAATAAATTTTAACATTATAAGCTCTTATCATTCAAAAAACCTTGAATAGAATAGTAACATTTATCTATTAGTAAGGATGTTAGCCTCTTTTTAAATATACTTAACTAGCATCCAAAGACCATTTCAGACACCAATCTGCATGGTCTTCACATGATCTGACCAAGATTATGTCTGGACTTTAAAAGAGACTGTGACCTCTGAGTTTGTTTCGGCCTTTCTTCTCAGAGTAGTCAGATAGGAAACGCCGACCTCATCTAGTTTAAAAAATATGATTGACATGTAAAAGTGTTTGTACAAACCTACTTACAGAAAATAAATCATTTATCATTTATCATTTATCATTTATCCGTCCGCAACTTCGTTTGCGTAGAATTCGGAATTCCCTCCGTTTAAATCCTATTAACCGTTTTCCCGTAGGAACAAAGCATTTTCCCACGGTAAAAAGTAGCCTATGTTAATCAGGGATAATGTCAGCTTCTAATAATAATAATAATAATAATAATAAAACATTTTATTTCGCTCAAATATGAGATCCATAAATTGTTAGTAAACGGTAAAACAGTTTTGCACTTAAAATACTATTGTTAGTAACTTAAACTAAAGACGAATGAAACGAAGACCAGAAACTAAGGAACAAGTCTTCGCACAAATTACCTTATTATGGCGGAGGAGGTATCAGTCGCCACAGCCCTCAGGATGCTATTGCGACTGCCTCTTATTCTGCTCAGGAGTGAGGCCGTTTTTTTTGCGGATGATGGCATGAAACCCATCGGTATGCCTTACCGCGAACATTTCTGAGGCACTGCAAAAACGAGGCAGTCGCAACATCATCCTAAAAACATTATTATACTGGACGCGCAGAGCATCCAGCGATCTTTTCGAGTAGTTGACCCAAAGACTACCGGTGTAAAAACTCTGACAGTAGGCTTTAAAAAGGGTAAACTTTACTTGGTCTGTACACCGAGCAAATCTTCGTGCCAACATATTACCCCTGTCCGCTAGAGCTCTGCGCTCCCTCTCAATGTCACCATGGTCACTGAGGTCGTCGGTAAGAAAATGCCCAAGATATTTAAACTATGTGACTCTACGTATTGGCGTACCGTTTATGACTAGCTCGACGGCATCCTCCCGGCGCTTACCAGCGACCCCAGAAACCATGTAAACGCATTTTTTGGCATTGTAGACCAGTTAAATCGGTCCAGTAGTTTCGGAGCCTATTCAATACAAACAAACAATCAAATCTTTCCTCTTTATAATGTTAGTGTAGATGATGCTTCTTTGTAGGCCTGAGGTATTTTGTTATAGATAACTGGCCCCATTGATAATGAGCTTTTTCTTAATGATGCTGTTTTGTAGCTACCTGTAAACATTACATTTTTGTACTGCGATCTAACAAATGCCGGACGTGTTCTAATATCGTCCATTAGGGTAAAAAGGTGTATGTTTGTTCTAACAAATATTGCAACTTCAAGTATATATTAGGTTGTCTCATAAATTATTGCCAGTTAAAAAAACAAATTATTGGGTGTAAGTACCGGATAGTTCTGTCGGTTTTTGTAAATAAAACTCGTGGTTAGTTCTTAAAGCTATTATTATTTATATTTTAATTAATTACATATTGTCCCTGATTTTCTACTACACGTTCAGATACACACTCGAGTCCAAAACCACTACACTTTCTACAGGCTGTAGCAGCGTTATTTCCCTTCTGGAACTTATTAAGTATACAATGCCTCAAATGAACTTTATCGTTGGCACTCATTTTGACACTGCGGCTACTCAGAAGTGATGGTATAGAGAAAAATTCGAAAAATTTCTATGTACTACCAAAACCGACAGAACTTTCCGGTACACCCAATATTATTAATATTTTTTTATTAATAAAAATACATTTAATCAACTATATAGTCTCCGTCGTTATCAACAACAGTCAGACATCTACTGGGCAAAATTTGAATACCCTTCTCCCAAAATGAGGCAGGCTGGGACTCGAAAAAATTTTCAAGTTCTTAAATTTTCAAGTTCAATTTTAATACTTCCAGATTTTTTGAATTTTTTTCCTAGATAAGATAAGATAAGTCTTTATTTGCCTTAAACATGGTATAATGTGTTAGTCTTATTTAAATACAATGTCCACATGTTCAGCTACACAGAATATGTGTCAATTGCATGCAAAATAATTATTAGGTCAAAACAACATTACTTCAAATTAATAGGTCAATATAATTATAATTTTATGTCAAAGAAATCATTAATGTCATAGAAATTATGTCCATTCAGCCATTTATACAGTTTATTCTTAAATGAATGTACATACATTATTTAAACATTTTAATTCTTTCGGGATTTTGTTGTAAATGCGTACACACATCACAAAGCAGCTTTTAGCATACTTGGCTGATTTCGGAGTATCCTTTATTACAAGTCTATGTGGATCCTTTGGACGAGGGATTACTTCATAAGCTTTCTTGAACAATCCCTTATTACTGTAGACAAAGTTACAGATTGCGTATATGTAAAGTGCAGGAAGTAATACATATAATAATAATAATAAAGTATTTTACTGACATGAAAAAGGTTACATCAAAAATATATGAATCCCCTGGCCCCTAAACTAGTGTTAACTGTATCATAGGGACCAGTGACTTCGCCTGATTTTGTTGATACACATAGTATTACGTCAAACGAAATAAATTGAATACAAATAAAAAAAATAAAAAAATATTAAAATAATGCCAAAACAGAGAAAGAGTTGGATGAATATTACAAAAAAGAAAAAAAGTAAAATAATACAATAACAACCATTTTGTGTTGTGTGTATCTGTGTTGTGTGTAGATGGCGTGATGTGTAGTCGTTGATTGTGCGTTGAGTATGTAGTGTGTGTGTGTGGGTGATGGTGGTGGTGTTATACATAAATATTCATGCTTATATATTTAAATATATATACATATATTACCCGTTTACTAAATTTTCGATTTCGTCATAACCGAAATGCTTGAGCCAGTTTGCCACTTTTGTTTTAAATTTGTAGGCAGTGTAGGTTTTACAGTCATTATAGATTTTAAGAAGTGTGTTGTACATTTTTGGAGCTAGAGCTACAATATGTCGCTTTGCAAAAACAGTCCTAACACGCGGTATTGGGCAACAGTCAATACGTCGTTTTGTTGTAATAGGTAGGGCAGGTACCGTATACTTATGGTATCTTGTCAACATCTCGAGTACAAAAAGTTTCCTCACCGTCAGTACACCTGCCCTTTCATAGACATTAGCTGTTGGGTGTCTGTAGGGTAAGCGCATAATCACCTTTAGTACAGCTCTTTGCGCTCTTTCTACTGCGATAAGGTGATTTTTGTATGCATCACCCCAGGCGCAGATGCAGTACCTGAATAGGCACTCGCACAAGGCGCGGTATGTTTGGATTAGTAGTTGGAGGGTTGCCACACTGCGTAAGTTCTTAAATATATAAATCATTTTTCTAATCCTTCCAGCTAATGCAATTGTATGGGTGCTCCAGTCGAGCCTCTCATCTATAATTATGCCTAAGTATTTAATAGAGGGGGTTCGGGATAGCGAGCTGCAAGTACAGTTGGAAGTGGTAACAGACCTAGCTTTTTAAAAAACGACCGACATGATTCGTCAGGACGAAGACCACAAATGGCCCTGATGCACTTTTTTTGAGCAATGAATGCTCTGTCTTTATCCGTACTGTTTCCACAGATAACAAGCCCATAACTTAAAACTGATTCAATACATGCATGGTATGTAGTAATTGCCGTTTTTACGTTTGTTACGTTCTTTACTTGGGCGTAAGTAAATTTATTAATCTTATTGCATAAATCATTCAAATGTCCTTTCCAATCTAAGTCTTGATCTATAAGCACACCCAAGAATTTGGTTTGTGTTACTTCTTTTAGTCTGTCAACATTAAGTCTAAAATTGTATTTGGCATGTTTTGACTTATTAAATTGAATATAATTTGATTTATCTAAATTGATTTTCAATTTATTATTCTGTAGCCATTGTAAAATTTTGTCAATAGTATTATTAATGTCTAATTCATGGTCAGAAATCGATTTTTTATCAGATGATATAATAATTGAGATTTCGTCTGCAAATAATATAAATTTATGATTAGACACCAGTGGTATGTTATTTACATATAATAAGAACAATATGGGACCTAGTACACTCCCTTGAGGGACGCCACATTTATTTATTCTAGGGTCAGAGCAGTAGGAAGTAAGTAATTCTTCATTTATATTGTCTATGATCACGTATTGCTTTCGATCACTTATATAAGATGAAATCCACTGCAGTGTGACTCCTCTTGTTCCCAGGATTTCTAACTTTCTCAATAATACGTCATGTGCTACGAAATCAAAAGCTTGAGACAGGTCGAAAAATAGACCTGTTGTTAATTTATTATTGTTTAGATTACTCACGATACTGCTCACAAGAGTAAATATTGCTTGTGTGGTTGACTTTTGCTTTTGGAATCCAAACTGTTCGTTTGCTATGATAATAAATTTGCTACAAAAGTAGTAAATGAAATTTAAGAGCTCGAAATAAATGAAAGTCTGAAGGCGCAAGATCCGGGCTATACGGTGGATGTGGAACAGTCAGCCAACCTTTTTTTTTTTTTGGTATCAGGTTGGAAAATCCTCATGAAGCCCCTCCGCCCTTGGGGAAGGGCGAAGGGGACTGTTAGACTCTTACTGACTAAAAACCAACCCGTGTTCCTCATGTACCCGTGTGTCAAGGGGCGGGTATCGCCGAAGCATTCGTCGCTACCCCCCGACGGGGATTGGCCCGCCAGATGGTCAGGCGGGCCCCGTCAACCACTGCGGCCGTCGCCCCGGCCGCAGGACTCCACTATGAGGCGCGCGCGGAACACGACGCCGCCGCCTCGAGGCCTGCTGCTGGTCGGACGACAAGACGCCCCAAGTCTGCCGTCCGCAGGCACCCTACGACGCCCAGTGCGTCTGAAGCGGGAGGGGACAGAGGAGGCAGCCTCTCTCTCCCTTTCCGCTGCCTTCTTTGCGAGCATCACGGCCTCGCAAAAGGTGGCGACGGCACTCCACCCTGACTCTCTTCCGACCATGGTAGACACAACAGCCGGAAGCGAGAGGTTTCCCGCAGCACCTACGGCCGCGACCAAGTTACGGCGCTGCTCGGCCCAGGCTGGGCACTCCGCCAACGTATGCAGCGCCGTATCGTCGCGGCAATCACCACAATGGTGGCACTGGGACGTCGGCTCCCGGCCTATGCGACACAGGTACTTCCCGAAACACCCGTGTCCGGTAAGCACCTGCGTCAGCCGGAAGCTGAGGGCGCCGTGGCTCCTATTGAGCCACTCCTCTAGAACGGGCCTTACTGCCGCTACAGCGGCATGCCCCGCCGTGGGTTGCACTAAGCGCGTCTGCCACTCCGCCACTAGGACCTGGCGGAGCTCTGCCCTGCGTGCCTCAACCTGTCGAGGCACCAGGCGCTCGCCCCGCTCGACCGCCTCCACGCGCCACCAATAGAGCGACGCGAGGAGTTTTGCGTCGAGATCCCAGGGCGGGGATCCGGCTAGGAGGCTCGCTGCCTCAAAGGAGATCGTACGGTATCCCCTTATGACACTGACGGCCATCGCGCGCTGCGGCCTTCGCAGCGCGGCGACGTTGCGGGCCGTCAGGGCGTCCGCCCACACCGGCGCGGCGTATAGCGCCATCGACCGTACGACCCCCATGTAGAGCCTCCGGCAGGAGAAGTTGGGCCCCCCCAGGTTGGGCAGCAAGCGCGAGAGCGCAGAAGCGGCGCCCAACAAGCGGGGGGCGAGCCGCGTAAAGTGCGGCCCGAAGTTCCATCGAATGTCGAGGACGAGTCCAAGGTACCTCATCGTCGACTCAACAGCGATGGAGACCCCTCCTACTATGATGCTGGACCTCGGAGGCGGCTTCATCCTCGGCCCATGAAAACACAGGGCCTCAGACTTGTGCAATGCCACCACACCAGCAGTCGCGCGTATGGCCGCCTGCCGGTACGACTTCCCACGCGCTGTAACTAGCGTATCGTCGGCGTAACAAATGACGCCGACGCCGTGGAGAAGCGCACCGCGCAGAGCCCAGTCGTACCCGACGTTCCACAGGAGCGGCCCTAACACCGAACCCTGCGGAACGCCGCACGACGTCTCTCGCCGACCACATCCTTCTCGACCCGGGTACACCACCGATCTTTCCGACAAATAGGCCCCGACAATGCGTTGGAGGTAGCGCGGCACCTCGTGATACCGGAGTGCCTCTCGGATGGTACTCCAGGGTAAGGTGTTGAAAGCGTTGGCGATGTCGAGCGACACCGCCAAGACCACCTCACCCCGAGCGAACAGTCAGCCATCCTAGCTCCTCCAGCTGTTTATGTGTTAACTTGGCGCAATGAGGTCGCGCGTTGTCGTGCAAAAGTTGGACTCGAAGTCATTTTACCGCTTAATTTTTAACATCTCTGCTAGTTTGCGAAGCTGCTGCGTATACAGATTGGCGTTAATAGTCTGATGAGATTCGAGGAATTCCCAGAAAATCATTCCTTGCCAATCCCAGAAAACAGACAACATAATCTTACGACCGTATTCATTATGTTTAGGCTGGGCTGGTGGGTTTCGCCCGCAAGGAATCCAATAGGCATGACGCGTGTTAGTTTCATAATGTATCCAGCTCTCGTCACATGTAATATATGATGATGTCCTTGAGAAAGTCTCGTCGGTGCGGACGAAGTAACAAACTTTGACAAACGGCTACACGAACGGCCCGGTCATGGTCCGTTAACGCATGAGGTGTCCAACGTGACATCACTTTGCGATATCCCATCGATTTGAGATAACGATCTATAGTCGCGTGGGATTGTCCAAGCGCCTTCTCTAAATCGCGCGTACTATAGTCTGGATGTAGCTCAAGTTCGTGACGCAAAGCATCTTCATCGAAGCTGGTTGGTCAGCCTGGGCGAGGTTGATCTTCGCAGCTTATATCACCGGTGTCAAAACGCTTGTACCAGAAACGAACAATCCGATCGCTAGTAGTACCCGGTCCAAATGCAGTGTTAATCTTTTTAGCCGTTTCTGTTGAAGAGACTTTAAGTCGATGCTCATATAGCATAATAGCTCGCAGTTGACGCTGATCCATTTTCACAAAAGACTAATTATTGCGTTGCGTCCGCGCCTATATTTTGTACCCTCACCATAAAAGATACTCATCCTTACTAGAAAGATCTAGAACTTTCTTGAATTCGTTTTAGTTTAAATACGAGAAAATTCGAGTAAAATAAAATATGGCAAGAACTTATGAGACAACCTAATACAAAGACGGAAAGGTGAGTAATTTTAGAAACATGAACACGGGTGCACAACGTGCGGTATTTTTAAGACTAGTCATTGATCTTAAACAACTTGGGCTTTGAATATCCTCTCCCTTTACAGTACAGTTGACCCAGAATATAACTCCGAATCTCAAAACTGACGCAACTAGGCCGCGATAAACTTCCAGCGCGGTGCGAATGCTTACTTTTTTGCCAGGTTATAAAGTACGTGCGCTGACTTTTGCCAGGTTATAAAGTACGTGCGCTGTCTTTTGGCAGGTTATAAAGTACGTGCGCTGACTTTCTTAACCTCATACATATGTACAGACGCCAGCATATCGAGCTACTACAATCTGTCAGATTTCTTTAATAGATTTTCAACTTTATCGTTAAAGCATAAGGTTCAAAGTTGATTGGGAAAATCTGACAGTTTCGGGTAGCTTGATGTGCTGGCGTCTGTACATCCTTTGCTTGTGGTTTCCAGGTCAGTTTGTTATCAAAAAGAATACCAAGGAATTTTGCAACATTTGTCGACTCTACTTTTTGTCCTTCAATTTCAACACCATAATTTTCAGCTCCTAGAAGCTGGTGAAAATACATCACTTTTGTTTTCTGAATGTTTATGATTAGATTGTATTATTAATATCGGTTTCATAATTATTTTTACTGCCGCCTTTGTTGGCAACGACGGCGGCGGGCTTACCATTGCTGTCCCGCTGCGGCGCGGGCCTCTTCTCATACGGAGAAGGCACCGCGCGTGCTCACGACGGTGGCGAGTTCTTACGGAGAAGGCACCGCGCGTGCTCACGATGGTGGCGAGTTCTTACGGAGAAGGCACCGCGCGTGCTCAGGTGCTCACGACGGTGGCGAGTTCTTACGGAGAAGGCACCGCGCGTGCTCACGTTGGTAGCGAGTTCTTAAGGAGAAGGCACCGCGCGTGCTCACGACGGTGGCGAGTTCTTACGGAGAAGGCACCGCGCGTGCTCACGATGGTGGCGAGTTCTTACGGAGAATGCACCGCGTGTGCTCAGGTGCTCACGACGGTGGCGAGTTCTTACGGAGAAGGCACCGCGCGTGCTCACGATGTTGGCGTGTTCTTAAGGAGAAGGCACCGCGCGTGCTCACGACGGTGGCGAGTTCATACGGAGAAGGCACCACGCGTGCCTCACGATGGTGGCGAGTTCTTACAGAGAAGGCACCGCGCGTGCTCACGACGGTGGCGAGTTCATACGGAGAAGGCACCGCGCGTTCTCACGACAGTGGCGAGTTCATACGGAGAAGGCACCGCGCGTGCTCACGTTGGTGGCGAGTTCTTACGGAGAAGGCAACGCGCGTGCTCACGACGGTGGCAAGTTCATACGGAGAAGGCACCGCGCGTGCTCACGTTGGTGGCGAGTTCTTACGGAGAAGGCAACGCGCGTGCTCACGACGGTGGCAAGTTCATACGGAGAAGGCACCACGCGTGCTCACGACGGTGGCGAGCTCCGACTTATATTAACTTCTAGCTGCGCCCCGCGGTTTCAACCGCATAAGTTTCGATCCTGTGAGAAGATCGGGATAATTTTATTTTTATTTATTTATTTTACAGTTTTTGGAAAACTTACAGCTAAAAACTTTTGCACGATTAAGAGTAACAGAAATAAGGCCCAATTACAAGTTTTCACAGATAGCATGTTACAACAAAAAAAAAAAAAAAATATTTGAGAAGGTAGACATTTTGCGTAGAAACATAAGTAATGTAAAAAGGTAAAAATGTGTTTCAAACAGAGTAAATTGTTACTAGATAACAATCTACTCCGTCCGAAACACATCTCTGTGATCTCTTTCTCGACTATTAGGGGGTTACTGCGATCTCTTTCTCGACTATTGGGGTTATTATTATTATACCGCCTTATCTGTCTGTACGTTGACGTCGTGGTGGGGCTCGCGCACTCCGAAGTCTGGGCCTGTGCTGGTAGAGTTTACGTTACCGGAACAGGTTTAAGATGAGGAGCCAGACCAAGAGAGTTACAGAAACCCGCAGGGCAGCATGTGGCGAGCTGTGGGGCAGTAGCGACCTCACAGACCCTATCTCCCGGGAGTAGTCTTGTTCCTCACCTCTGGCTTGCTTTTACTGGCCGGCTTGAGTGGAGATTCGTAAGAGCGAACGTGCTTGGGGAAGGAAGTATTCCAGTAAGTGCACGTAGGGATCTTTACCATCTTCCGGGCTCTGGGATTGTTCTGAAAGCCGTGGAATACCTCTCCACTCCTCATAATCACCTCAGGAATTGTTGCCCCCTTGTGGCTACGTCACTCCGTGCTAGAGACAGTTTCCGGGGGCCCATTATTGAGTGTGCAAGTCACCCCCTGCCATTTTATCTGTGAATATTATATTGTCATTGGTCAGGCAGGGGATATAGTTCTTCCACAGTTATTGGTAACCAGTCCACTTTAGCCACCCAAACCCATAATCCAAATTTGTATTTTTCCATATCCTCTTTTTCATATTTTCGTTCTACACGAACCGGGGGTTATCCTTGGGTGCACTTGCATAGTGCATACAGGGATAATCGTCGGTTGGTGCCTCATTTCATTAAAATGTCCTAAGGGGCCTCTGCGAGTTGGCTTCGGCCCCTCGTACGCCTTCCAAAGGACCGGGACCATCCAGTCGTCCAGTCTTCCGAGTTCCATGGTCCCGAGATATGTAAAAACATAAAATAATAAAACCATTTATTTTCAGCTAACAAATACCCATAGATAAATACAAAAAAAATAAAAATAATATTATATAATATAACATTATTAAGATATAATATTTTTAATAATATTAAAAATTATACTATGTGTTAATCCTGGTTATAAACTGTAATGTAATATAGTCCAGCTCCAGCAGGGTAATTATCTAATACACTATCAGTAGCAATGGGTTTCATTTAGACAGTTCAACAACATTCATTGTGTTATTTACGTTGTTGAGCAGACACATTTTTCGAACATATGGAGCAATGGATTAGCAATATCCATCAAAATGATTCAAATTGAGAGGAATAGTGTGTTACGCAATTAGTGTGCTGGTCTCCTCGCGATGTTTTCCTTCACCGATGTCTTCCTTCACCGATGTCAGTAATATCCAAGATAAACCCAGGAAATACATATGAATGGAAAAGTCACATTAGTGCTTGACCGGATTTGAACCCACTACCTCGTGCGTGAGAGGCGAGGCCATAGCCACTTGGCCATCACAACATCGAATAAAGTACGTTCTAATATAATGTAGACTCGCCCGGTGCGCACCAATGTTTGAACTCCCTGCGTGAACAAATATTTTTGAAGACAAGCTTCCCTTTCCAGAAGGGAAATAAGAAAGTCTGGCGGATCCACCGGCTGAGTATAGTACTCGCAAGCGTATTAAGGTTAATAGCGACCCAATAAAGGCAATCACGCTCTCACAGCGACACAATACTGTTCGAACGGGAAAAAACATTTCCTCTGGTACAAAAATAATATAAATGAATGTCAAATGACGCTTGTGTTTCACTAGACACACCCCCTACTTCTCAAAGATTCCCTACCTACTTACATTAATTTCACATTGAATTTTCGACATTTTGCTTTTGGCACCGGAGCGGAGCGTCAGGTTATATTTCTGTGCATGCGCGCAACGACGCTATGTGACCACGGTATCAACTCCATATCGCTGAAGTAATAACAATAATAATAATCATTTATTTACCAAAAAACATTGTACAAAAAATAACTTAAAACTAATGAGCTATTATAATTACAAAACAAAAGTGGAAAAGTGGAACATAAGTTGAGTTTTATCCTAAGAAAATTAAACGCACGTGTTCACAACAAGTTGCTCGTTTATCGTAATTATAAGACGCGCGACTCGCGTCACAGCCGCGCGGGTGGCTGCGAGCAGCGACGTCGCGATGAACGAGTTCAAGCGCACACGCGACCTGCGCGACACATCATTATAATAATCGCTTCAACTGTTCATTGAAACATGTGTGAGTACCTGTGCTTAGTTACTGTGACAAAATACCGACCGAGTACTAAGTAGGTAGGTGCCTGGTCAACAATTTGTAACATGTATTACGTTATTATACCGATAATGCATTTTCCGTCGTACACAGATTGGAATTCTGGGTAATTTATAAACATGATGTAATTAAAAAGTTCGCAAAGACAGTCAACACAGTACACACGTCATCGCTAGATTCGTCCAGCTCATTGCTGTGAGCTACTACTACTACTACTACTACTCACGGCTACTCACACGTTTAAGTGAACATTCGACAGTGACTGTCACGTTTTGTCGTCAGCGGAATGTTCCGAGATTTAATGTGTTGTGATCGCTTCCGAACGGGTAATGTGTGGTGAGGGTGTTTGGAGGGCTCTTCAAACAGATTGGTACTCGACCGCGCGCGGTGTGAACTGTGTTCTGCGTGATGTGGTGTAGTCACACTAGTCACCGATAACGTGGGAACACTCGCTGAAGGTATGCTTCCTAACTACCGTACGATGGTAAGTGCTGATAGTATTAGCGACTTGTATTAGTTACATTATTACAGAGAACGTGCCCCAACTAATGCAAAATAGAGCATGGCCATCAGCTCACTAATCACCAGGTACTAAAAAATATGATGACAGTATGGTGTTTAAAGTATTTGCTATTGTCTATGTTAAATTAAAAAGAAAGTAGTTAATAACGCCTTGTCAGCTGTCATAGCATCTGCAATTATTTATGTAGTAAAACTATACTCGTATCACTAATGGTTGTTCTATTTGTCTCACTTTCCCTCGTATCAATTTATTGCATAAAATAAAACGCAGTGAAGAAAGGCAATGGCTTCTATTGCGCGACTGCTCAGGCCTGCAAAGTTCGACGTGGATCCGGAGACTCCAACCACCGAGCTAAAATATCGGCACTGGATAGAAACATTTTTAAACTATCTTTCAGAACAAACGGAAGAATTCAAGATTCCAGATGGAACAAAGCTAAAAATTATTTTCAATAATGTGTCTCCTAGCGTTTACTCGTTTATCAGAGAAGCAAAAGAATATACGAACGCTTTACGCCTCTTAGATAAAATTTACCGAAATCAATGAATGAAATCCACGCTCGGTATGTACTGTCTTCAACCAAACAAAAGCCTGAAGAAACAGTGGCAGACTATATAAGCACGTTACAACAACTAACGTTTGAGTGCTCTTTCAAATCTGTTTCTTCTGAAGAATAGCGAAACGAATAATGTCCGTGACGCTTTCATTTTCAATTTCAATTCAATTTTTCAATTTATTTATTCAGGAACAATTGACATTGTGTTTGAAATCATAAAAGATATAATACAAAAAATCATAGAAAATTACAAAAAAATAATAATAATAATAGGTAATAATAATAATATGGGCCACTATTTTTACAAAAAAAGGAAATAATACCAAAAAACATTTAGAAAAGTAATATTACAAACATTACAAGCCAATATTACTAACATTACACAGTCTCTCATGCACTACAAACTAATATCAGTCCCAATAACTAATATTTAGAAAGACAAAAAATAAAATAAAATTAATACGTGGATATGTCATCGTCTATCGAATACAGACATTTCTCCAATAGGAACGCTTTAAGTCTTGGCTTAAAAGAGCTCGTGTAAATTATAGTTTTTAAGTCCAATGGCAACCTGTTAAAAATCCGCACTGCTTGATATTGAGGACTATGTTGAACAATATTAAGTTGGGGTATTATATTGTTTTTAAAATCTTTCCTGCGTGTACTTTCCCTCAAATGTCTCTCCTCATCTGTTTCATACATATGCAGGTATTTATTAAAATTCACCAACAATACTAAAACATAGAGGCTGGGTACAGTAAGAATTTTTAAATGTATAAAGTGTGGCCGACAGCTCTCTATTTGTGATTTCCGAACCATGGTTCGTATGGCTCTCTTTTGGAGTACAAAAGCTCTCTGGCAGTTATATTTAAAACTATTCCCCCAAAACTGAACACTATATCTCAACCTTGATTCTATTAGAGCATAGTATACCATTTTGAGGTGTTTTATATCTATTTCATCCCTAAGACTGCGTAAGGCATAACACGCTGAAGAAATATACGAATCAATGGCATGCAATTCCCTTTTCCAATTTAAAAATTTGTCAATGTATACCCCTAGAAACTTTACCTCATTAACTATGTCAATTTTAACTTCATTAAGTGCGATCGTCATACTGTCTTTATTACGAGCTGTTGTACTAAATAACATTACTTTGGTTTTTTCAGTGTTAATTATGAGCTTGTTACTTTCAAACCAAGAATTAAAATCTGTTAACACTGCATTAACCTTAGCGGAAAGCTCCTGTATGTCATTAGCTTCAACTATTGCGTTAGTGTCATCCGCAAAAACTGTCAGCTGTATGTCGGGAAATATTGTATTAATGTAATTAATTAAATCATTTGTGAATAATATAAACAAAATAGGCCCCACAATCGAACCTTGGGGTACGCCAGCCACTATATCTCGCATAGAAGATCTATTACAATTGCTATTACCATTAGCTTGCATATTACTAATGTCCACATACATTTTCCTGTTTCTTAAATATGAAGAGAAAAGTTGTAAAGCTTTGCCTCTCACGCCATAATGCTCCAATTTTGCAATGAGTAATTTGTGATCAATTGTATCAAAGGCAGAGCTTAAATCAAGGAAAATGCCAGCTACCCTCTTTTTCCTATTCAATTTACTAATAATATCTCCCACTAATGTATATATCGCGTCCCCTGTTCCGACATTTTTTTGGTATCCAAATTGTCTCAAGTGCAAAACCTTGTTTAAATTTAGATGAACTACAAGTCTACTCTTAATAATTTTTTCAAATATTTTGGACAGAATGGGGAGCAAAGAGATAGGTCTATAGTTTTTTGGGTCTGTTTTAGAGCCCTTTTTGTGGAGTGGAATAATTTTTGCTATTTTAAACTGTTCCGGAAAGATACCCTGTGAAATGCATTTATTATAAAAAATAGCCAACGGTTCAGCTAATATATCTAAATTTTCTTTAATTACTGTTATTGGAATGTCGTCATAGCCACATGATCTCTTATTTTCCATACCATTAACTAGTTTCACCATTTCATTATGAGAAACAGCCGTAATGACCATGTCATTTTGGACTCTTTTAGTGCTTTGTTCAAGAAATAAATGGGGATCCAGATTCTTAATATTACTCAAAATACATTTATGGCTAAATTGATTTACTAATACGTTTGCAACATCTAAGGGATTTTCCATAATTTTACCGTCAAATTTAAGCAAGGGAATTTCAGAATTCGGGGCTTTTATTCTATTCGTGCTTTTATTTATAACTCTCCAAACCTCTTTACTCAAATTACAAGAATTGTTAATAGTTTCAGTTATTGTTATTTTCTTGGCCTTAGATAATACCCTTCTGTAAATTCTTATATAATTATTTTTATAATTCTGAACACTGTCTTCCAGCTTACTAGTACTACCAGCACACAGCAACCGTTTCATTTGACTTGATGTTTTAATGCCTTTTGTCATCCACCTTAATTTAAAACGATTTTTGAGTTTAATTTTTTGTTCTCTCTTTGTGTAACAATTTCTGAAAATTGTAGCAAATGTCTTCAAGAACGTGTTCATTCCTAAAACACTCCAATCAATTTCAAGAATTCTTTGTCTAAAAGCTAGGCGGTTCTTAGTGTTAAAGACTCTTTTATTTACAACTATATATTTATTTTTATTTGAATTATCAATTATATTATCCAATAAAAAGTCTCCCAATAGTGCACCGTGTCCATCTGCCAAGCCATTGTGGTCTACTTCACATTGTTCCACATAATCATCTGGCAGATTAGTTATAACGTTATCTAAACAAGATGCGCAATTATTGCGAATAAACGTAGGTGTATTAATAAGCAGTCGAAAATTATAACATGCCAGTAAACTTATGAATTCAGTCCGGGTTTTGCTCTCTACCATTAAGTCCACATTAAAATCACCACAAATAATGCTTTTCCTATTGAACAAATATTCCAACAACTTCTCCATATTTATCATAAAATGTTCAAAATTCTTATCGTTAGGGGTGCGATAACAGCAACACAAGTATAGACCAGTACTAGTATCCTTAATATACATAATATAATAACATACTTCAAACACTTCCCTCCTTTACAATTTGTTTATAAAATCTATATTTTCCACTTTTCTGTCTATGTGACCCAAGATTAGACTACCCCCTCTAATTTTTTTGTTCCTAGTATTGTATGAGATCAAGTTGTAATTTTCAAGATTAAATACATGAATCGATTTATCATTTAAAAAATGTTCAGTTATACATATAAAGTCTACTCTCTTATCTCTCGAATTAATGTAAACCTCTAGTTCACTTTTTTTGTTACTGATACCACATACATTTTGATGACATATGAATACATTTGTTTTAATTGGGGACAGTTTTGAATCACTTTTGTAGCAAGAATTGAAAGTAGCATACACATCATTCACGAAAAAAGTCTGACTCCTGTATAAGGTTGTCAGTTTGTGTCATAGAGTCAACACACTCTGTATACAATTGTTTGCAACTCACATCTGACGAGAAATCCGTTTGGACACCAACGCTGTTGGAGTATACAGGTTTCATCTGTTTGCAATTTGCTAGTGATTCCTTATAATTTCGATAGTTGTTCATGTATTTCACCCTTAGGACATGTCTAAGAACCAGTCTGCATGCATGTAATTTGTTCATACGTTTTACGAACTTACCGAAATTGGAATCCAGCTGAATAAAAGTTGAATTATCACAATTACAACACACAAAATTAAGTAGGCTGTTCAACATTTTTACGCTTATAAAATTATTGTAATAAATATTTCCTATGATAACATTAGTATTACTCAACTGACACAACGTATAATGTAAATGCGATTGAACCACCATCGGACTCTTATCGTTAGAGCCCGCCAGTATCAATACAAAATCTGATTTAGTAAAGTCTCTACACATAGACACGCAAGACCTCAGCACTTCATCCATGGCAGCGTAGGGTTTTATTACAGAAGTCACAGAGAAATCATTTCCCAGGTAATTTTGCAAAATTTGTCGTACACCGCATCCAGTTTGATCTGCGAAGATCATGAGTCTATTTGTCCTCATCTGGCTGGACTCATCGCTTACTTGCAGGTCTCTGTTGTCTATTTTGTTGTCTAAACAATCTGTTAATTGTTCCTGCTGACCTACATTTTCGTCGTCATTCGGCATTTCATTAATTTGCGTTGAAACTTCCCTTTCTTCTTTTTCTAAGGTGATTTCGTGAATTTGCGGTGAACTTTCCCTTGTGCTTTGTATGTTTTTGTCATATTCACAAAATTCATTTTGATCGGGTGATATACGCAAGCTATCTGTGACGGAGCGCCTACTCCGTTTCCTAGCCGAGCGTAATAATTGTGTTCTCTGTGATTTCACTGGACTACCACAGATCTCTTTAAGTACATTTATTTGTTTCTGCTGACGCGATACAGTTTCTCTTAATTCATTGTTATCAAGTATTACATTTTCTAACTCATTACGCGTGCTATCCAGTTCCATTTTTAATTGCGAGGTTTCATTCTTCCATACATCATTTGAGTTATTATTTACATTGGGTAGTTCGAAACTTCGTATATTTATGTCAAGGTCTGAGTTGCTTAGTGATGAGTCAAAGTTAACAGACTCAATTGATTTCGATTTAAGTAACTGCTTACGCCTTATTGTAACATTATTTTCTAGTGACATTGTGGTTTCTTTATTAGAAATCTGTTATAAACTTGTATTGTAATTTTATTATGTTACAAAAAGAATCTCCGTTTGGGGGATTCGAACTCGCACCACAGTACTAACGCTCGATTATTCCGCCCGTTACCAACCACGCCAAACATACGCTAAGCTAGATGGCGAAAATGTGAGTCCTTTTCTTGATAATGAATTTTTTGAATAATGACTGGCCGTTAAAGATGATTCATGCCAATAGAATTTTTGACACACTCTTTGTTCTTTATGTTATGCCAAACATCACTTTTTTTTAACTTGAATATCTTTTTAGCACTGATTTAGTACACTTATCGTCTCTTTAATTATGTACTGAGTGTTGACTGGCTTTATTTGTCCTTTTTTAGTTATTTATCCATGTTTTTTCGATATTTGTCACTTTTTAACACATTTTTGTTTAATTTATTTACGAAAACTCATTTTAATTTTATTAAATACTAATAGTTATATTGTGATTCACTTCAATTTTCACTTAGTTAATAGTCACTGAGGTATTAAAGCCGATTTTCATTTTTTGTATATTTTGTCCTTTGTCTTGTAGGAAAAAAAAAACAATTCCTTTATCACCACGGTTACGTACACTCACATTAATAAAAAATTTACTGAGACAGAACTATTTACTTAATTTTAAACCAAATAAAACAAGTTGTGGCCATGTTTTGGCCATGTGAAGAAGAAATTGTCGGGTACTCGATACAATAGCAAAAAAGAGTTAGATATTAAACTAAAGAGCATTATTGATGAATTAAAAGAAAGTGGTACTTTAAATGGTGTTCAAGATTTGCCAGCAGTCTGGGAGCGAGTGATTAATAGTGGAATTTTGCGGGTCATTGCGGGCTTAAGTTCTCAAAAAATCGTCAAAGGCTACTTGAAAATTTAGAAATAAGCCTAGAAGAAGTATGTAAATCGGGCTATGTCGCTCGAAATGACTGAAAAGAATTATTCTAATGAGTTCTAAACTGCAAAGGAACTCTACCAAATCGAAAACACAGCTGAAACGGGAAATACATCACGTAAACGCTGCTTCTTCTGCGGGAGAAATGTTCATCAGAGACTAAAATGTCCGGCTTTTTACGTAACTTGTCAAAACTGCGGAAAGAAAGCCCATTTCGCCGAAGTATATTCTTCAGCCAAAGTGATTTCCGAAGAGCATATCATCAAGTACCTACCTTGCCGACTGAGAAAAAGTATACAGCTTTTGAAGCTTGCAGTAAGTTGTTCGAATTTACACGTATACCATTTGGAATCACAAACGGGGTCGCTGCATTTCAAAGAACACTTCATTATATTATTAATAAAGATAAACTGGCAGCTAGGTAGTTAGGTACTCGTATTTGGATGACGTCACAATTTGTGGCAAAACAGTAGCGTAACATGATCTGAAAATCATGGAGCTTGCGGCAAAATACAATCTCACTCTTAATAAGGAAAAATGTGCTTACATACAAAAGTCTATAAAATTGTTGGGTTACAAAATTGAAAAGAAAACCATTCGACCAGATGATGCTCGCCTTAGTCCTGTATTGAACTTGCCCATTCGACCAGATGATGCTCGCCTTAGTCCTCTATTGAACTTGCCCATTCGACCAGATGATGCTCGCCTTAGTCCTCTATTGAACTTGCCCATTCGACCAGATGATCTCGCCCTAGTCCTCTATTGAACTTGCCCATTCGACCAGATGATCTCGCCTTAGTCCTCTATTGAACTTGCCCATTCGACCAGATGATGCTCGCCTTAGTCCTCTATTGAACTTGCCCATTCGACCAGAT